>PPJW02000048.1:0-125066 GCA_003705905.2 Lipomyces sp. NRRL Y-11553 | reverse complement strand
AGTCTCCAGTCCATATATTTTATATTATATATTTGTATATATATAGGTGCATATACCTGTCTGCTTCTGTCTCCCATTCTAATTCACTTCTGTCTGCCTCTGCATCTGCATCTGCATCTGTTAACTCACTGCTCACGATGGTCGCTCGCACCTTCATCATCCTGGCCGCTGCTGCGGCCTCCCTTGTCTCCGCACAGAGTACTCCGCCAGCTTGTGCCTCGTCCTGTATCACTGGCTCAATGTCCAGCTCCAATTGCCAGACTGCCAATATCCAATGTCTCTGCACAAGGTATGTTCGGTTCTTTCCTTCCACACCTAACCTAGACACTCACTTCCGTCCTTCAGTCAATCCTACATCAGCGCCGTCGTCTCTTGCGTGGAGTCCACCTGTTCGCAGTCTGACTACGGCGCCGCTTTGGCGTACGCCCAGAGCCTCTGCTCTGGCGTCGGTGTCACGCTCTCGATCAATACTGCCACTCTCGCCCCTGCTACCTCTGGCGCTTCCGATACAAGTTCAGCCTCTGTTTCAACCGAAGTTTCGACTACGGAATCCTTAGAGTCCCTCACGTCCTCTGGCGAGGCTGCGGTCTCGTCCGTATCAGATACTTCATTCGTCACATCCGCGGCCGAAACATCGACCTCTGAAACATCGACCCTCGAAACAACGACCCGCGAAACAACGACCAGCGCTACGTCGGCAACCACTTCCGCTACTACCACAGCCCCTACCACTACCTCCCGTGCCGCGGCCGCATTATCGGCCTCTTTGGCATGCATTGGTGCTGTCGTTGTCAGCTTAATCGCCGGCGTTGCCTCTTTCGGGTTTTAAATTGTTTTTTTGTGGTTGTAGTGGTGTCATGTGTCAGAAAAATAATTCTTTTTTTGAAGTTGTGTTGATCCTTTTTTTGGCGGCAGTGTGCGAGTTGATGTATGTGTAAGTTACAGATATCTGTACGATAACAAAATGGTTTTTTAAATGGAAAACCAACCAAAAATTTTAGGTTTACCCCGTTACTACCTTTGTTTTGCTTGCTTTTTGTAATAATATCACATTTATAGTACAACAGCCATCTGGATGCAGCGGGCCGTGCAGCACACGGTTTGCCATGTTCGCAGAATCATATACCTCCGCCCGCTCACCAAGAGCTAACGCTTATAATCTGGCGTGCCTAGTATCTTGAGACCACCAGGATCGCCCGCGTATGCCAACCAGTACTTTGTCGGGTGCCATTCGAGTGCAGGAACATGAAATGGCGAACTTCGCGGCACGCTGTACAAACATTCGCCAGTCTCAACGTGTACCTTAAATAATGAAAATCAGTAAATCATCAATTGAACGTGGCATCTTGCCCCCACTTACAATCTCAATCGGCTCTACACCTTCGACGGATATAGCCATATATGCGCCATCAAACGATATCGAGATGCATTTAACCGCCTGGGAGAATTTGGCAAACGTGCGAACACATACCAATTCCTGCACATCCCATATGCTCACGAGTGAGTCATTGGATCCAAGCGCCATGTATTTTCCCCACGGATCAAACTCAAGACAAGTTATCGAGGTCCGATGTGCGTTCAAGCTAACGAGCGCATCCCGGCCGATTTCGCCCGTCGAACTGTCAAACGAATGCAGTTTCACGATGCCGCTGCTGTAGCCGATGGCGACAACATCGCCTGAAAACGTCACGATCGCCCGTGTGATATCACCATCCTGTGGTCGCAAATCCGTGAATATGCCGTCCCCTGCGGCGACCTGGAGTGTGCCAGCGTTCAAAACCACCAGTATGCGTGCCCGCACTCCACACATGATAATCCACCGCCCGTCAGGTGTGAACCTCACAAACACTGGCTCAATCCCAACCGTCGTTCCAGCCCGAAACATCTGTAGTGTCCGGTTCAATCTGGCGTCCCATAATCTTACCGTGCCGTCTGCGGACGAACACGACACCAGTCGGTCAGACAATGTCGGGTCCCAGGCCACACAATCGATCGCGCCAGTGTGTCCTTTCAATTCGGTCGAGTACCGGGCATCCGCCCGCTCCGGATTCCATATTCGTATAATGTGGGTGCCGCCACCGCTGCCACCATGGATCGGCAACGATGAGACCGCAGCGATTCGATTACCGAGCGCGTTCCATGCAATCGTCCTCACAATCGAGGACGACGATGGTGATCCCGCCGCCGCTCCCCCACCTCCCCGAGGTGTGACCGGACCGACTTGCTCGCGGTATTCTCGAGTCCGTTGAGTTCGGAAGAAACCGCCGGCTTGGTCGCGTGCCAGAGACGGGTGAGTTTGAATCGTCGACTGATACTGCATTGAGTTACTAAAAGCAAATACTTTGCGTAGCACTTTGCATACACAAAAAACGTTTTGAGCCGCACCCTAACTTAAGATCATGTGTCATTATTGTTTAATTATCCACCCCATAAGGAGCAAAAGGATTTACACAAAAAAAGATAACTTAAACCCGAAAATCACATATCTACCTAAATAAAATCATATATACAGAACCAAAGAACCAACTGTAAATCTTCTGAGCGTGATGTGTAAGATAACTATTATACAGCCCCATTTCAGCAACAACACTTTTTAAGTCTGCTTCTCCTTCAGCTTCTTTTGGAACTCGGCCACAAGGTCCTTCTGCAACTGCGGCGGCGCCTGGGCGTAATGCTTGAATTCCAACGTAAATTCTCCCTTGCCCTGAGTATTGGCCCGCAAGATCGTGGCAAATCCAAACATCTGGTTTAACGAGCACTCGGCATGTAACGTGAACTCATCCGAGCCCACATCCGTATCCGTAATCGTGGCATTGCGTTTATTCATCAGACCAATCACGCTACCTTGGAATTCAAGAGGGGCCGTGATTGCCACATCCATGATCGGTTCCAATACAACCGGACGAGAACGCATAAACGCTTCCCGGAAACCCCAGTAACCTGCCGTGCGGAACGAAAGTTCCGAAGAATCAACAACATGGATCGCACCATCATTCACGAGCATGCGTGCACCTAAAACTTTGTGGCCAATAAGCGGACCTTTCTCACACGCTTCTTCAAAACCTTTCTGAACCGCAGCTAAATACTTCTCTGGAATCTTGCCACCCACAATCTCGCTCTCGAAAATATTCTCTGCATCGGCCGGTGATAAAATACCCATGATCTTAGCATATTGACCGGCACCACCGCTCTGTCGCTTATGGGTGTAATCAAAGTTGACCTCATCAAGAATAGCCTCACGGTACGCAACCTGCGGCATGCCTGTGACACAGTCGACATTGTACTCCCTTCGCATGCGCTCGACGTAAATTTCAAGGTGCAATTCTCCCATACCAGAAATCACGGTTTCTTTACTCTCAGAATCAAAATGGACACGGAAAGTCGGGTCTTCCTTTTGGAACCTGTTGATGGCCTTGGAGAAGTTACCATTATCCCTGGACTTGGGCGCAATCGACAGCGAAATGACCGGCTCAGGAACAAACATGGAAGTCATGGCATATTCGAGTTGGCCATCCGTAAAAGTGTCCCCTGACGAGCAGTCGACGCCGAACGTGGCGCAGATCTCACCAGAGTGGACCTCAGTAACGTCCTCCATCTCGTTCGAGTGCATGCGGACCAGTCGCGCAAGCTTGGTACGTTTGCCGGTGCGAGTATTGACAATATTCATGCCCTTCTTAATCATTCCTTGGTAAACACGGACGTATGTAAGCTGACCGAATTTGCCTTCCTCGAGCTTGAACGCAAGACCGACGAACGGCAGATCGCTGTACGGCGGCAGACTGACAGGAGCTTCGCTCCTGGCCAAATCGAGAGCGACATTAGACACCTCGGCCGGGTTCGGCAAGTAATCACACACAGCATCAAGTACTGGCTGGACGGACTTGTTGGCCAGAGCCGAACCCATGAGGACCGGAGTAAACTTGCGGGCGATCGTGGCACGACGGATTGCTGCAACAATTTGTTCAGGACTTGGCACTTCTTCGTTCAGAAAGATCTCGGCGATCTCATCGTCGACATCGGCAAGCGTCTCTATCAGCACGCCACGCTTCTCTTCGACAATATCATTGAGCTCCGAGGGAACATCTTTCTCGACAATCGTCTCACCACGATTACCCTCATGGTAGAGAGCCTTGCGATTGATGATGTCGACAACACCTTCCAAGTTTTCTTCCCTGCCAATCGGAACCTGGACCGCTGCCGCCGCGATCTTTAATTTCTGATTAACCTGCTCAATCGCTCGCCAGGGATTGGCACCCATTCGGTCCATCTTGTTGATGAACGTGATACGGGGCACGTTGTACCGTCTCATTTGTCTATCTACCGTAATCGTCTGACTCTGCACACCGGATACGGCGCAGACAACCAGCACTGCGCCGTCCAAGACCCGTAACGCACGTTCGACCTCGATCGTGAAATCAATGTGGCCGGGCGTATCGATTAAATTAAAATGATACTTTTTTGTCTCGCCGTTCTCGACTTTGTCCCAATCACAGTACGTAGCTGCGGACTGGATAGTAATACCTTTCTCACGCTCGAGGTCCATGGAGTCCATCTTGGCACCGACATTATCCTTGCCGCGAACTTCGTGAATCGCCTTAATACGACCAGTATAGTACAGCACACGTTCAGTAAAGGTTGTCTTCCCGGAATCAATGTGTGCGCTAATACCAATGTTGCGCATGAGCGAGAGTCGCTGCGCATCCTCTGGCGCAAGCTTTGCAAGAATATCTTCTTGCGGCTGCACGCCGGCACCCTGTTCCGTCTCGTCCGAGACAGCCTCCGCAGCAGCAGTCGACTGCAGCCGGGGCAACTGCTTAATAAAATTGCTTCTTGTTGCCGGTAACACATGCGTAAACAGGGGCCTACTGGCATGAGCGCAGGAGCGCGTAAACAGAGCAGGCGCGGCCCACGGCACTAAGGTGCGCAACGGGCTCATTTTCTGTTCGTCTTAGTACCCCTTATTCGGACACTGGCACACAATGGTTTGACAATTCGTTGTAATAGAGCAGTGTAGACCTCGACTAGCTGGAGAGACGTCCCCGTCGTCGGTTGATTATGGAGGTGTTGATAACTCAGGAGAGAGGCAAGAAAAAAAATCGGCTATACCATCCGGCATGCTTCACATAGAGCCACTCAGGGGCAGTTCGGGCCCTAGCCCTGATGGGGCAAAGTACAAGTACCGGAACTTGCACAAACTGGTCTGCTCAAGTAGACGATTTTGGAGACAAAGGCACAAAATGGGAGTGTCGTTGGATGTGGTGAAGCTCATTAGCCTGCGCGCAATGTTCTGCAGAATATCAACTGTAATGAAATCTTCACATGAGTGCCACAAAGTAGTGAGTGATCTACAAGTTTTCGAACTGTGTCGCACACTAGGAACAAACTAGAAGCACTCATTCAACTCAACAGTTATCCGCACACTTAGTGATCAGTTTGCGGAAGCTGGTAAAACTGTCGATGGGTAGCAGCACATTTCATTTCGCAGAGACACAGAGGGCAGGGAGCAGAAAAAAAAGATTCAATGAATTCTGCTGACTAGCATCTAAAAGTCCCGGAGGCCGTGTACCCGGAGAGCTCGCCCTCTCAAAAGCTGCTTCTGCGAATGATCTGCAAGTGCAGGAACGGCAAGCTCAGAAGACGGTTAGAAGCGGACTACCAATAATAGCAAAAATGAGCCACTAAATTAAGCCAACCATAAGAACTATGTACAAGAAGTGGAGCGCGAGCCAAACATATGTCAAAACGATGACAAAGCAAAACTAAAATTGAGCAGACCGTGAACCCATTAGCCATATGATAAACCATTTTATAAAATTCCTAATAAGATACTCCAGCTCCTCTTCGACACGCACTAACAGATAATCACTTCCATACCAATAAAAATTCAATATAATAACACCACTCAGAACCGCACTATGGCCGGGGCGTAAACCCGGTTTCCTGCAAATAGCTACTCAGTGAGAATTCAATTGGAATCTCCATGTCAGCCGGAGTCCAAGGCTTCGGAGAACCAGAGCTTGCAGCCCCCTCGCCTGAAGGGATACCGCAAACACCAAAGTCTAATCCCAAGATATCCAGACGTTTCTGATTCTGTTCTCGCTGCCCTTGACGTACTTGCTCATCATCCTGCACCAGTTGCGTTTTCTCTAACTCTTGTCGCTGGTCTTGAAGTTGCAGTAGCTGGTGCTGCTCACCCTCTAGTTCATTCAATTGCATTGTCATAACTACATCAGGGTCGGCCGGCGCTGGATCTACAAAATATCGAATTAGTTCTGGTTATCTGTTTGACCATGCAAAATCATACTTAATGGCGGCGCTGCGAACGTTGAAGTCAATGAGTCAATCCCCACCGCCTCTACACGACTTGCACGCTGCACTCTCTGACGCGCTGCAATGCAAACTTCCGGCGACAGGGTCGAAATACTATTGACCATATCACCGTCTATCATTTCCGCATCGTTCCCCGACGTACTCGTACTAGTACTGGTCGGCCGCCAAGACTCCAAAGGAACTTGGGGCATGTCTTTAACACCGACATCACCAGGGCCCTGCCGGACTGTGGCATCTGGAGAATTTCTCTCTTGCGAGTACCGACCGGAGCTCTCTTTTTTATTCTGAAGCTTCATGATTTTCGCATGCACGATCGATGCGCTATCGAAATAGGGTAGCACGTCATCAGGAGGTGTCATTTGGGAAAATTCTGACGGTACCTCTGAGTCCGAAACAATGGATGGATTCGATGATGGCGATGGCCTAGTCCCACTGCAATCTACTAGCACTCCACTTCCTTCTCCTAGCAACCCACTCTCTTCGCCGAGCAGGCTCGCCATGTCCACTTCAAGTTGCAAAAGGAAAGATTGAGCAATCGGCATATCCTCCTTCATGTGATCCAAGGCCGTGAGCAGAAAGTCAAGCCGTGTCCTTGTGGCAGGATCAAGTCCATTTGGTGATGTCCGCAAAGCTTGCACGAAACAACGGGCTGCAATATATATACAGAAGCTCATAAACGCATCAAATGATGCCATATCAAAATGTGAGCAGCTTTGCATGATCGTGGTTATTTCCGACGCCGCCTGTAAACAACGTTGCTTGCTTGTCTCAAACTCTGATTGATAATTACGCGCCCTTCGCGTCCGGAATATCGTAGCCTGATGGAGGCAGATAGTTGTAGCATGGACTGACATAATCAGCTCTGCGCCGGTTGGGGACATTGGCCCCATAGGTCTTTTGACATGGCTGGGAAGCGAAAGCATGATAGTGTGAATCAAATTGTCGATATATCGGAACCGCTCAAAAAAATTCTCCTGACTAGCCTGTTCCCCTGCGGTAGAGTCACCTCGGTGCAAGTGTGAATGAATTCTCCCAAACACCGCGATAACGAGAACATGACTAGCGAAAACAGACAACTTGCGAATGAACTTGGTCCCACTAGGATTAAGAGCAGTGTCAAGCGAGCAGGTTGTTTCTTCCACGCTAGCTTCAAAAGCAGCCTCACTCGCAGGTAAATTTGTGGCAATGTCGACCTCGTCTATAATCGGAGGCCAGCCGGTCCCAATACTAGAATACCTATCGGCACAGAAAGCGCCCCAAAATGTTCTTCGCCGCTCCTCGTGTTCGGTTGAATCGGTCGGTTCAACAAGGCAGTGCTTGCTTGTAGTGGGATTAGGGCTGTCCAGTCTGTTGGTCTGTAACATTAGAGCCGACCGGCAGGCCATACCGGCGGACAGCCATGCACGGGGGAAATACATTACTTTATACTCATACATGCTGACTAAAACCCACGCTTGTGTGAACGGCAAAGCTACGACATTCTCGCCGTGACCGCGCATCTGAGTTTGTTCCAGATACTTGCGAGTGCGATTGTAGAACACTGCCGCATATGGCCGATATTTTGGCGACATTGATGCCGCCAGAGTCCAGACCGCATAGCGTAGGTACAAAGGTGGTTGGAGATTGGGTGGATAGTTAAGAGATGCCATATATCTTGGTTTGTGTATCATCGGCACATATATATGCTGTCTTTCAAAGTATAATGTGTGAAGTTCGTCAATCATCGATTGCGGTGGCAACGGTTCATCCATTCCAAGAGCGATCATGTCGAAGATATTTTCTCCCGGTATATGAGGATGTGTTGTCGAAAACAAGTCATCCCCTAGATTGATCGCTCCAAACTCGTTTGGCAGTACACTTTGTTGAGCAGACAGAGGCGTCTGAGGCGCCCCAATAAGTGGATTCTCTGTGGGAGAGGCAGAAATCGACTGCGGAACGTGCACTGATGTAACGTCGGACATGGTTTGACTTCCAGCAGCGGCACTGACTGGCCTGGAAACAGGGGGAGGGGACACGCTGGTGGTGCCGACGTTCGAATTGAGTAATCCCTCGACATGAGCTATTCGCTCTATTAGATTTCCACGGGATCAGGTTCATAATGTCTATCCATAGCAACTTACCTAAC
This sequence comes from Lipomyces sp. NRRL Y-11553, assembly GCA_003705905.2. NCBI lineage: Eukaryota > Fungi > Ascomycota > Lipomycetes > Lipomycetales > Lipomycetaceae > Lipomyces > Lipomyces sp. NRRL Y-11553. The sequence continues at coordinate 116,611 of PPJW02000048.1, read as the reverse complement.
CTCTCCTCCAACATCTTAACGTAACCCCTCTTCGGTCCCGATTTACGTCGCGTCTCTTCGTATACGCAGTCATGGTGCAATCTCGCACAAGTCCCGCAAGCCGGCCGAGCACCGTCACATCTTAGCTTTCTCCTCCTGCATATCACACAGGCGATTCTTTTAGACAGCGGTACGTGTTGCTGAGATTTGGGCCTTTCATTGTCCCGGTTTGAAGACACACCAGGGTTCACTTGATAGTTAGTTGGAGAATTGTTCTCAGAAGATACTTCCGAGTCAGACGCTTTCATCGCGGACACGCTGTCGAACATCTTCGAAATCCGGCGGTAGCATAAACAATAGCGACGACCGGCGGCGAGTTCCGTCAAATAATAGAACGTCAAGTCGACTCGGTCCACGATAGCCTGAAGGAGCTGCGCCGTGCGAATAATGGCACGGCTGACATGATTCATGTTCGGGATGGAGGGTATTTCGCCTCCAGGCCTAGTCCTAGATGACAGCGTCCTTACTAATCCACACCGGGGATTCCCGCCAACCACCGCAGAGCTTAACTTCCGAATCGGGTTGGCCCGGCATTCTTGGTGAAGAAATAATCCCGAGACTTGTACGACCCTAAACCACAAATGCGTTTGTCGTCATCAACTTTATCACCGCACAATAAATATAATAACTTTGTTTAACGATGGTTACGTGGTCAACTGCCACCATAAACAATGGAAATGTTTAATTGATGTGTCTCCACACAGTCGACCTGACTCCGAGGGTGTTTACTACAATTGCCTTTTACTCAAGCATATGTATCGTAGATCGACGTGACATTCTGTATAACAGTTAAAATTAGCAGGTTCAGGTTAGTTAATTACGCTAGTCAGTTGATTCAACAGCTGCTGATCTCCATTGTCAAGTTAGTCTGTCTCCGAGCTGTTCGTGCTGGAATTACAGAAATGACAAAGTACCCTTTATTGTACATATTCCCAATCGTCGGCACATACGCTGTAGCAACAGACGAAAATAATGGCCTGATCACAAAAATTGCGGTCGCGGCAATTCTGCTATTATTTTTCCCTTCTGTGGATCTATACTTGCACTCAAGGCGGAAACGAGGCATTCCAGATGATTTCAAATACAATTCCAGCGAAAGTGAAGGGGAAACGGAGGATGAAGAATTGGATGGTGCTGTGACCAATCCTGATGGTGACCAAGTTAGTAGCAGTGACGAAGTACCCACAACGCAAGGCGCGATGCAGTAGTGGAAGTTGCGCAAACTCCCTGCCTCGGTGTTTTGTTTGAAGTGGCACTGGCAGAGGATTAAGTGGTGATTACACCGACATGAGCATTTTGTACATATTGAGTAATGTTGGTAACGCTAGGTTGACGACATCGTAATAATGAGGCTATCATTGTCAACTCCAGGGTCGCCTACAGTATTGAAAGAACACAATTTTGCATCAAACCGATTTTGATTCGAGCGACAAACTGGGAATGGTTCTTGGTCGACCCGTGGAATCTATAAAAACAATGCGAAGGCAGCATGAAAATGGTTTCTCATAGCACCAGTTGCGACGATGATTTCCACGGAGGAGAACGTAGTTTCCCAGTAAGAAATCGAGCAGCCCATGAATGCGATCCCCATATGAGTCAGGGCTGGAAAATCGTGGCTCGGGAGATTTTAACATGCCTTCAGTGTTATAACCATCGAATATCGAGCCAGCGCAGCGATTGCGTTGATATGTCTGCATTGAGTAGGCTTTCAACATGGCCTGCACGTTTGCGGACCAAGGCTTCGAGTGAGGGTTGATGCCGAGATCAACCCGTTGCGTCCAGAGGCTCCGTCACTGCAGCAGCTGTCCCACGAAACGATAGCGTGTTGAGCATGTAATTTGTCGATAACCTTAAACGTCGGTCTACAGAATCACAATGAGTTTCTGCTCAGTCGCGAGCTGGCCATAGTCAAACTGGAGTGAATCTCACTACTGCTACCGTGTGGAGCCGGCACCTAGGATTAATCGTGCTTACCACGGCGGGCTGTAACGCTCAATCGTCGTTGAATAAGTGCAATATGCCAGCGAACGTGCCTTTTGAGGGAAGAACGTACTTCTGGCGTACGGCCTCCACAGAAATATTTCACTTTGCACCATTATTTAATTCGAATACGAATAAAATAATTTATCTGGATATTATTCGTAATATTCGTAGAAAGCTACAACAGAAATCTCACTCATTACGGGTTGGTTGTCGTGGCTTTCCTTGCCTGGTCATTTCTACGCCATCAGACATCATCGACGGCAATATAAGACAAAGATGGGATCCATTCGCGTCATAATGTTCAAAATGGTCAAGCAGTGGCATCTCTGACCGGGGTCTTCGAATGTGGGGTTAAAAAGCATAGCTGTTTCGTCCAAAGTCACTTAGAGAGGTTAGGGCTATCCAACTTCAGGGGTGATTACGAACATTTATTACAGAAAATGATACATAAGTTATGCTAATAAGTGACACCAAAATGCACATAAGTCATGCTAAGTAGCTATTTACAACTTCAAATGTGAGCTTCCCCTAAGACCGGCTTTATCCACTTTCAGCCGGCCCTCAATATCACGCTTCTCTCCCCTTTTCCCGATAACTGTAACATTACCCTTCTTCAATGTTTCCACTACACTTTCGCGACTGCCATCCGTCTGCCCCTTAACTTTTCTGGCTTCCAGCCTCTTGGCCTCTTGTTTCGCGTGACGTGCCTTGAGTTGACGACGTCGTCGTTTGCGTTCTTCGCGACTCATTTCTGCACGAGCAACAGGTAATCCATCACCACGAATAACTTCTTTCTTATTGTCATCCTTTGCAATGCCACCAAGTGGAACATATACCTCCTGCGGTGCAAGCATATTTTCCGTAGATAGTGCAACAGGTTGCGCATCTTCCATCGTGATAGCAGGTGCGTTGGCGACAATAGATATAGATGGCTTTGCAGGCTTCGGCGTGAAATGCCATGAGGACAAGGAATCTAGCTTATACGTAATATCCGCAAACAACTCTTCGATCTCTTGATGTGCTTGTTTCAGTTTGGAGTCTTGAACTGTGGGCTGACTTTCCGGATTTACCTCTCGCATATGTTCCTCCTCGTAGATTTCCGCCAGGGACTTGGATGACTTCGTCTGATCGACATCAACAAGCTTGCTTGGTCGAAACTCTGCAATACCGTCGGGATTACGCCGAGGGATGTCGTTGAAATCATTCTACATTCGGTCAATATCTTGAAATAATATTTAAAAGTCAGTACAAGGCATACATTTTTGATGCGATTGCGGATCATTGTCTCTAAGGACTCGGTAACTTCCTTGGTAATTACTGGAACCGGTTTGGTACCCCGATCGAATTCTAAGTCTTCCTCTAGCAGCGAATTCAACGGTCGATCTCGAGCCTTGGCCTCGCCCATTAGTGCCCAGTCCTTTTTTGCAAGGTTCGCCTCCTCGAGCTGGACAATCTGAGTATTCAATTTGCGCTGCATCTTTTCAAACGTAGACAACCCTTGCACATCTTCCGTATCACTCCCATCTCTGTCGTTGCCATCTTCCGCAAACAAATCTTTCTTTAGTCCGCCCATTGCGAGTTCAAGATTGTCGTCATCAAATTCGTCTCCAAGACCCTCGAAGTCGTCCTGCTTGGACTGGCCACTCCTTTTAAAAAATTTCCGCCGTTTTCGGGGAGGAGGAGCAAAGAAATCTTCGTATCGAATATCGTTGGCGTTATCATGATCCTCTTGACTGACAGCACCTCCAAAGTGACCTTCAATATCATCTTCGTCATAGGAATCCGAATCTTCGAATGATTCATTAGCCTCCAATTTCTTTGGCTTACTTTTCTCTAGTGACCCTAAAGCCTCATCTGGATCAGCAAAATAGTCAATATCCTCGTCGTCCTCATCGAGGAAGTTACTTTGTTCGGCATCCTCCGTCATTCGGTTAAATTCATCGATGTTAAAAAATCTTGAATTGAGACCGTGGACATCCTGAACAAAATCAACACCTTGGTCATCTTCTTCACTCTGACCACTCTCCTCATTACTATATTCATTGTTGGTTTCGTCATAATTTTCGTCTTCTAGGTCGTTGCCCGAATCAGTGTCTACATCCTCAGTCCTCCCCTCCTCTTCATCCTCGCTGGCGATATCGTCTATCAGATCGTTCTGTAAATCATTTTCTTCGTCATCCTCTAAGTCTTGTTCTGCATTGTTGTTCGAACTCCCTGCAATTTCTTCGTCATCGCTGTCCTCCTTCTCGTCATCCTCAGCAACGGTCTCCTCAAACAATTCTTCGTCTGAGTCGTCGGAAGACTGGCTGTCTTTCTCAACTTGTGAATCCTCCCCAACGATGTCATCGCCGTCGTCGTCGCCGTCGTCGGTACTGATTAGCCTTCTCCGTTTGGCAATAGTTTCAAAGCTGTCGTCGTCCGGTTCCTTGCCCGACAATAGAGATGCATATTTGTCATACAACACCTTATCTGCAACGCCGTCTAGCACCAATCGCGTCTGTTCCCAAACTTGAAGTGAATCGAGACCATTCAAATATATACCCTCCTTGAAAATAGTGGAATAATGCTTCGCAACAGGATCAATAAAGTATTTCACAGACTCCCTTGCCGAATCCCACAATTCCGGCGTAGGGACCAGGAGCTGCTCCGGTTCTGTTGACAATGTTTCTCGCAACAGTTCCGTTAGTTCGGGCCGGGATGCCGTCATTATTTTTATCCTTACAAATAGAGACGAAGTAGTTCCTAAGGCGCAGTATTACGTGCTCATTCTCGAAAATTTTTGGAAGCCGGATACTGGGAGCATAGGGTTAGGGATAGGTTGCGGATAAGTGGCTTACGAGTTCGGAAGTCCCAAATGACAGTTTGCCAATTGTCCCCGCGGACTATCAAGCGTTTGTTTTGCAGCTCATTTTCGTTCCAGGAAATTTACTATCGACTCGGGGGTTGTGACAGAGGCGGTTCTGCTGCTAGTTGTAATTATATCTAGCTAGTCTGAGTCTACTGACGAGTGGTGGTCACCCTATCTTACTGCAAGACGCACGAGTTGGTTCCTAAAGCATGTCTGAACTTTTATCCTACGAAGAGCTTGTATTTTGAACAAATTATTGGGAGCGCGAATGCTTAGCGACGAGATATCAGCACTCTTATCGGACTCGGAACGGTCGTTGTCAGAAGTCGCGACAAGAGTCATTGCGAGTCTCTCTGATCCGGACGAGCAGGCGTTTTACGTGGCCTGTGATGTATTGTTTATGCTTGAAGAATTGCACAGGTCGGACCTCGCGAATGACAAGAGCATAGCCGGAATACGACTCATAGCAAAGGTGGTCAACGGCGAATACTTGCTTTATAAACTGTACGAACAGTACGGACTGATAGATATGAACCCATTCTTGGCACATTTTGTCGACGTATATAATCAACGGAAGATCAGAGAAAATGTGTCAAATACTTCAAGTCGCCTGTATAATGTGCAGGCAAGCATTGTCTCATTGTTTCTTTCCGGAGAAACCGCAACAATACGTTTACTCACTGCAGCTCAATTTGCAGAACATGCAGATAGCATGGCAAGGGATGTTGATATGAGCAGGTTTGTCGATGCACTTGTCAATCAAGGCGTCCTGGATCCTCCTGAGAGCCACCCGTCCTCGATTGAGAGTAGGGAGTTAAAGTCGCAGAGCCACACGAATGACATAGTCAAACGTCTCCTAGCGTCTTCTGTCACCGAGGAGATATCTGAAACAGATGCAGAGGTAAGCACACAACATTTGATAAGCTTATGGTATACACTAACAGTAAGCCAAAGTCACTAATCAGCATACTTGAAAGTGACCTCTCACTGCTAACTTCGTCGGTGGACCTCTCGGTCAACGGGATTACATCTATGTTGCATGTAAATCCGGTCTTGGGGCGATCGCTGATTGCATTGCTGTTGTCTACGATATTACGTACTGAGTATGTAGGTGCCATTATGATTGAGGTCCGGAAAATAACAGCATAATTAGTGTTTTGCAACTACTTCAATATTTACCACCGACGCTTCCCGTGCTCGAGGCGTTGAATCACCTGCTTATTCCGCCGCCATCTGGTGAGCAACATGTAGCTGCGTCGCTCATTCGTGATGAGGAAAAATCGGCACTCCTGCATCCTTTTCTTTCCAATGCTACGCGCTCAATCGAGAGCAAAACGGTCGGTAAGGACTTTGAGAATGTGATAGATGACGCACACGGTCAAACGCGTCATGTTCAGTTGCTGTGTCTCTTTATCCAATCTTTGCTGCGCACTGGAGCCATAATGCTGGAAGAATATATATATGAGATTCAGGCACTTACTATTAGCTTCGTGTACGTGCCCGAGGCACGTGAACTTTTCCAAACTGTGCAAGGCATACTGCAGCAGCATGCTAGTGGCGGACCCGCTCCGCAAAGCACTCCGCAACGCACGAGAGTGCAGGTTCTGTAAGATATGACGAGTTGGTTTTGTAAAAAATGATAAATTGCTGTGGTTCATTTTGCTCTCCACCGTTTTCGGGACGGATGAACTGCTAAGTTGAAGTTAATTACGTTAATGGTATCTGTTTGTGTAGGATACGCAAGCTAAAGTCATGTATAGTAGTAGCTGCATGTGTTCTTATGGGAATGGCGCCGTCAGTGGGTAATAATAGTTCAGAATAGTACTTCATAACTTGGTATGATAACGTCTCAAAATATCAAATTATCTTTGCTCGATTAGATTAGGGAGCCGCACGAGCCGGACTCCGCGCCGCACCAACCGCCCCGGAGGTTAGGGCTAATATTAGTCGTGTGAATGCTCAATTCAACACTGCGACAGCTAGATTACTTCCGTATGGGATCAAGGCGGGATCACTTGCCGTTCAACCCGGATTAGGTCACGCTGACGGAGGCTTTCTAGCGTCAATTTCGTTGCGTACCTCATTGTTCTCGTGGCGGCTACCATGACAATGCCATCAGTGATAAAGTAAGCATGGCCGTGTTCAACGACGGCATCTTTGCGAGCCGAGGAATCGCAGGACCTTATGCCGGTCCGAATCAAATTCCTGCTCCCGCCAAGAGTCAGCATCTGCCTTTGTGGACAATGCTTCGTCACCATGTCAACGGCACCGGTTGAAGGACCGGATCCGACGTTCGCCGCCCCGGTACATAAACCAGGCCCATTCCATACGGGCATGCCTGCATTTCAGCTTACTGCTTCACGCTCAGGTTATTCCACTCTAAACACTTGATATTATGTCGACTGCAGAGAGCGAGAAGAACCCCTTTGCTGCTGAAGGCTGGCATATCGTTGACCGCCAGAAAGACGACTCTGAATCCTTGGACAATGTCGACGAAGATAATGACTACGAGGAGCAGGTCACGTCGCTTGCCCGCCAGCTCACACAAATTTCTGTTCTCTCTGACACCGGAGCAGATTCTCAGAAACCTCTCGATCCTTTCCTAGATGGTTCCACAGATCCCCGACTGGACCCCTTCAGCGAGAAGTTCTCGGCGAAGTTCTTCATCAAGACTATGCTCGATATCGTCTCCCGGGATCCTGAGTCGTATCCTGTCAGAACCGCAGGTGTCGCCTTCAAAAATTTATCTGCCCACGGTTTCGGTTCGAGCACTGACTACCAGAAGACCGCGCTGAACATCCTTCTCGACATTGTCACCTCAGCTCTTAATTCAATCACAAAGGTTAGCCGACGAAGGATTCAAATTCTCCGCGATTTTGAGGGTCTCCTACAACCAGGAGAGATGCTTATGGTCCTCGGTAGGCCAGGCAGGTATGTTGCTATATCTTTGCTCATACCGGTTTATTTTCTTACGGGGTGTCAGTGGTTGTTCCACATTTCTCAAGACAGTCGCCGGTGATACCCACGGCTTCTACATGGACCAAAATAGCTACATGAACTATCAAGGTAGGCCAATTACTCTATCGGAAATCTGCCGCCTGCTAATTGCGTGCAGGCGTGCCTTTCCAGCTCATGAAAACCCAGTTCCGTGGCGAAGTACTTTACAATGCTGAGACAGATGTTCACTTCCCTCACTTGACCGTTGGTCAAACTCTCTACTTCGCCGCGCTGGCTCGCACCCCTAGCAACCGTATTCGTGGCGTTTCTCGTGAAAAGTACGCCGGGCACATGCGTGACGTTGTTATGGCGATGCTCGGTCTCAGTCATACCGTCAACACCAAAGTCGGTGACGATTTTGTCCGTGGAGTCTCTGGTGGTGAGCGCAAACGAGTCTCCATTGCCGAAGCCATGCTTGGTGGTGCCCCGCTCCAATGCTGGGATAACTCGACTCGTGGTCTTGATTCAGCTACAGCTCTCACCTTCATTCGGAATTTGAAGCTGTTTGCGCAGACCACACAGACGACGTCGCTTGTCTCGCTATATCAGGCTTCCCAGGACGCGTATGACCAGTTCGACAAAGTTACTGTTCTCTACGAGGGTCGCCAGATTTTCTTCGGCCCGACCAATATTGCGAAGCAGTTCTTTTTCGACATGGGCTTCACTTGTCCCGAACGTCAAACCACCGGCGACTTCTTGACGTCTCTCACCAACCCTAGCGAACGAATGGTTCGGCCTGGCTTTGAAGCCAAAGTACCCCGCACTCCTGACGAATTCGCGCAACGTTGGAGAGAAAGCGAAGTCCGGCTGCAGTTGCTGAAAGAAATCGATGAATTCGACAAAACGTATCCTTTGAATGGTCCATCCTTGCAGGCATTCACCCGGTCTCGCCAAGCTAACCAGGCCAGGCATATAAGGGTCACGTCTCCCTACACGATTTCCGTCCCAATGCAAATAAAGCTTTGCGTTTGGCGTGGTTTCCAGCGCTTGAGAGGCGATTTGACTTTGTTCTTCACAACTATCATTTCAAATATTATCATGGCCCTCGTTGTTTCGTCTGTCTTCTACAACCTTCCGCCGACCACTGACTCATTCTATTCCCGCGGTGCCTTACTATTTTTCGCAATCTTGTTAAATGCATTTTCGTCGGCACTTGAAATTCTGACGTTGTATGCTCAGCGGCCAATTGTCGAGAAGCACACGAGGTATGCGTTCTATCATCCGTTTACTGAGGCCGTAGCGTCTATGCTATGTGACATGCCACTCAAGGTCATGGTCTGTCTAAGTTTTAACCTTACTCTCTACTTCATGACGAACTTGCGACGTGAAGTCGGTGCATTTTTCACTTTCTTGCTGTTCTCGTTCTCTGTTGTTATGGCCATGTCAATGATATTCCGATCGATTGCTTCCGTCTCAAGAACAATTTCTCAAGCGATGGCACCGGCTGGCATTCTCATCCTTATGCTCGTGATCTATACAGGATTCACTATTCCTGTGTCATATATGCATCCGTGGTTCCGATGGCTTAACTATCTCGACCCAATTGCGTACGGATTCGAGAGTTTGATGATCAACGAGTTCAGACATCGCACGTTTGCTTGTACATCGTTTGTTCCTTCCGGTCCAAATTATACAGACCTCCCTGCCAATGAGCGTATTTGTAGTGTTGTTGGTGCGATTGCAGGCCAAGACAGCGTCCTGGGTGATGATTATATTGGCTTGAAATTCGATTACTATGATTCTCATTTGTGGAGGTAACTACACCTATATTCGAGCCGCATTTGGTGCCTCGTTCAGTGACTTAAACTGTACTCATTCGAGATTACTGATAACTATCGCAGGAATTTGGGTATTGTTTGGGCTTTCGTTGTATTTTTCTGTGGGGTCTATCTAGCTGCCACTGAATATATATCGGCTGCCAAGTCAAAGGGAGAACTTCTTGTTTTTAAGCGCGGGAAACTTCCTGATACTGTAAACGCGGCCGATGACGAAGAGAACGCACTTTCCCATGACAACGAAAATCTCGAGTCTGATTCCCCTTCTGGCGAATTCAACTTGCAGAAGCAGACTGACATCTTTTTCTGGAAAGATGTTTGCTACGATATTAAGATCAAGGGTGAACCAAGAAGGCTGCTCAATGCTGTGGATGGATTTGTGAAGCCGGGTACTTTGACTGCGCTTATGGTAAGTATTGGCACACTCTCTGTGTCGACAGTCAGCTGACGATCTTCCAGGGTTCATCAGGTGCAGGTAAAACTACTCTTCTTGATGTCTTGGCTTCACGCGTTACCATTGGCGTGGTTACTGGTCAGATGTTGGTCAACGGCCATGAGCGCGACTTTTCGTTCCAGCGCAAGACTGGTTACGTGCAGCAGCAGGATCTGCACTTGTCAACTTCCACAGTTCGCGAGGCCTTGACCTTCTCCGCTGTGCTACGACAGCCTGCGGAAATACCGCGTGCCGACAAAATTGCCTATGTTGATGAAGTTATTCGCATACTTGAGATGGAGTCTTATGCGGATGCTGTCGTTGGTGTTCCCGGTGAAGGTCTTAATGTCGAACAACGCAAACGTCTCACTATCGGGGTAGAGCTTGTGGCTAAGCCAGAGCTCCTCCTCTTTCTTGACGAACCTACTTCAGGTCTTGATTCTCAGACTGCGTGGTCGATCTGCACGCTGATGAGAAATCTTGCCAACAATGGCCAGGCCATTCTTTGTACTATCCATCAGCCATCAGCTGTTTTGTTCCAGGAATTTGATCGTTTATTGTTCTTGGTCGCTGGGGGGAAGACGGTATATTTTGGCGAGATCGGCGAAAATTCGAAGACATTGACAAGCTACTTCGAAAAGAACGGTTCCCATCCCTGCCCACCTAACGCTAATCCTGCAGAATGGATGTTAGATGTTGTTGGGGCTGCTCCAGGGTCGATCGCTGCCAGAGATTGGGCGGAGGTTTGGATGGAGAGTCCGGAAAGGGCGGCTGTCCGTGCCGAGATCGATCAAATGCGCGAGGAGCTATCAAAGATTCCGCCAAATATCGACAAAAATTCCGCTGGGGAATTCTCGGCTGGATATTTGGAACAATTCTGGACAGTGCTGAAGCGTGTTTGCGAACAATATTATCGTACGCCCTCTTACATCTGGTCGAAGGTCGGTCTTGCTACTGCAGCGGCTCTATTCATCGGATTTTCGTTTTGGAAAGCAGACACTAGTTTGCAGGGTCTTCAGAACCAAATGTTTGCAGTTTTCTTGCTGTTCATGACTTTCGGCAATATGTGCGCTCAGATGATGCCTCATTTTGTTACTCAGCGTGCGCTTTATGAAGTCCGGGAGCGGCCTTCGAAGACATACGGCTGGAAGGCATTCATGGCAGCCAATATAGTAGCAGAAATTCCATGGCAAGTTCTTTGCGCGATTACTACTTACTTTGCATGGTATTATCCGATTGGTCTGTACAAGAACGCTGAGCCAATGGATCAGGTGCATGAACGTGGCGCTCTTATGTTCTTGTTGATTATGGGCTTCTACATCTTCACATCAACTTTCGCGCACATGGTGGTCGCCGGTATTGAAATTGCGGATACGGCTGCCAATCTGAGTAACTTACTTTTTTCACTTTGCTTGATATTCTGCGGCGTTCTTGTTGGCCCATCCTCCATGCCTGGATTCTGGATATTCATGTACAGAGTGTCGCCGTTTACGTATTTGGTAGATGCGATGCTATCCGTGGGAGTCGCCAATACTCAGGTCCATTGCTCAGATATCGAGTTACTTAGTTTTAATCCCGCCGCAAATTTGACTTGCGGCGAATACATGGCATCGTACGTCTCGACTTCCGGTGGCCAGGTTATGAACCCCGATGACACCTCGGGTTGCAAGTTCTGCACAATCTCGTCGACGAACACTTTCTTAGCCAGTGTCTCATCAAGCTATTCCCACAGATGGAGAAACTTCGGTTTAATTTGGGCGTACATTGTTTTCAACGTTTTCAGCGCTATTTTCTTTTATTGGTTGGCGCGTGTACCTAAGAGGTTCAAGAAGAAACACGAGTAATAGCGTATTGCTTCACATGACGCTCATGAAGTATCGTTGTCATACGTTGCCATATATATAGAGGGGTTGTGATTTACTCTAGATTGTCCTTACTGATATAAGTTATACATTTGTATTTATCCATCTGGACCATATTATCAGGCCAATTAATATTTTAACAAGAAACTCGACTAATCGCTTGACAGCTGAACGGTGAGAATCGGCAGGAAGGTGTGCGAGCTTTATCGTGCCCGACTCAAAAAAAATTAAAATTGAATTTTGCCGTCCGCTTAATTTTGGTTTTCGTCTAAAACAATTATAAGGGTATCGTACCCGGTCTCAGCCGACGAGATTTTGCTCAGAATAGCAACGTGCGAGGCGGCGCGCTGATTAAATTCACATTCCTCCTGGTCCGAGGAGACCATAAAAAATTGGACCTTCAACCAGTTCCAGGTCGACTTCTTTGCGCCTGTTGAGGACTCCTACTGGGAATCCGCAGGTTTTTCTCTTCCCTCGATTTTGTTGTTTTGGTGCTACAGCTGCCTGTAAGTGAGAGTAGCGAGCGAGTGATAGGATATACAACTAGTTTTCTGGCTACATTCTCGGCATTTGGTGCTTGGTGCTCGCTACAGCAATACACCAATATTTCATATAATCAACATGAGGTTACTAGTTCAACTGTCAATTCTATTGGTCGCGTTTTTGATGGGCGTTGCTCGAGGACAAGGTAAGATAACTTCAGCAGTGTCTGAAGCTGAGCGCCGGAGTGCTTCCAGCAACGGCACAATGTGCAAATGACACAGTTATTATGACTTGGATATTAACATTTGGTAGCGCCTGTTGTTCCAACATCCCCAACGATCACGACCACGACTACGTCGCCTACGCCGCCTACGCAGAGTCCAACCTTGGTGTGGATCACGCTGACTACAACGATTAACGGCGTTGTGGTGACAACAACACCTCAGGTCCCGTATATACAGTCATTTTCGTCAATGTACACGTCATTTTACCAGCCGTCGTCGGGTTCTATCGGTCTCGGAACACAGACAGGGACGATCGGCGTCATCAAGACACCAACAGAAACGTCGTCATCGGCCGGTGTGCATAGTTTTGGTCGAAGTGATAGACCAATAGGACTAGTCGCATGCATTGCTGCTGCACTTGCTTGTGTTATAATAGGAACCGGGGGTTTGTTTTTCATGTGAAATGGCGATTTCGTTGTTTGGTAACGGCTGGCGAAATTTGGCTGCAAGGGAACAAAGCACCATGTGTTTTGCTAATTGGGGATATCCATGACCGTGAGATATATGATCAGACAAACAGTTGTACATTTGACTCATAACATTTTTGCTGGCGTTTACGTGTACTTGCATTTATTTTGATGCCCTACTAATTTGCAAGACACAGGTTTCGGGTTACCGGGCCAATGATATACCTAACCATTATATCCAGAGAAGGGGCATTCATTGGAATATTTTTTTGTTTTTCGGTGTAATAGTTCGGCAATAGACTGTTTTTGACTTGGATTTATTCCAGTTGCTATCATACGTAATTTGGATGAGCGCGTAAACGAGGAGGTCCCACTGAGACCTTGATTGGACCATTCCTCTTTCGGACATGCCAGACACGACCCTGAAAACTTGACCACCGCCACATTTATACCTTTCTGGAATTGGTGGCACACCATTCGCTATTCCTCTTTTGGACTCGTTCCCTAAGAACGCGACGATACGGCATAACGCGTTCATCCGGCTCTGTATGTACAGTACTATCCAACCAAAAACCATTAATTAATTACAGAGCCACAATTCCACGATAACTTGAATGTCGTACGCAAAACCTCAGTCCAGCAAATACCGCCATTAGTCAACTGGTACAGACGAGTGCCTAGTTAGCAATATATCTAGCCATGATTTTCAGTGACCAGGCTACAAGCCTGAACATATAGACGCCATCTGACTGCTCAGCAAACTCTTTTGCCGACCAAAGATACGGGCTCGAAAATTATGTGTGCATCACAGACTTTACTCCGTCTGTTTCTATACTCGGGGAACTAAAGCCCAGAGTATAAACATTCCAGCCAGAAGCCCAGTCATAAACAATCACGCCGGTCTTAGACGCGACGGCTCCGGTCAAGAATAGGAATTCGGAAGCCCACCCTGACAAGTAGCACGGTTGAAACCTGTAGATTTGTTCCAGCAAACTCGCTCAGGCTGTCACGCATATATACAAACATTCCATATAGCCTCTATAAGTGCATAATCTTACCTATTGAAGCGAGATGCAAGTCTCTCTGCAAGAGCTTCGTGAGCATCGATTATGAGAAGGCGCCGCAACAGGCTCTTTCTCACGCTAGTCCAAAAGAGGAATAGAGGGTATGGTGCCATTGAAGCAACGTCGTCAGTGTGGAAAATCCTTATATATAGGGCTAGGGTTTACCTTAAAAAGACTGTAACCCTGACTGTAGGGTTTGTAACAATTTCGTCGTGACTGCTTTTGTTACCAGCCTGTAGCGCCGCACCGACTATGCAATCAAGAAACGTCGAGTCAGGAGTTGCGACTTTACGTCCAATAGTTGATTAAGTGCAAGTTTCATTGTTACGGCATTACCACGGTTGTTCTATTCAGTACATTTTACAATGGCTCCTGCAGTATGTGATACGATTTTATTTCCTCGCTTTGCTGGCATATGATGATCTTATGATAAAATATGTCGGTACTTGTTGTTATAAGTCCAGTAGGCTGAGATATGTGATGTATTTAGAAATCCACCAAGAAGGCCGGCAAGGTCACATCTAGAGTAAGTCGTATATTTGGTTATGACAGATTTAGTGTTGGGTATTAACTATATTCTAGTATGTTGTCGACTACTCAAACGCCAATAGCATCTTCGATGATGATGGATTCGTCAACTTCTTAAACAACAAGATCAAGGTCGAAGGGCGGACCGGCAACCTCGGTGATGTTATCACTGTGTCCAAGGAATCTGATAGCAAAATTGTCGTGGTTGCGCACACCCAATTCTCTGGCCGATATCTCAAGTACCTCACAAAGAAGTACCTGAAGAAAACAAACTTCCGAGACTGTATGTACTACTAGCGGTGAAAATCGTTTATTCTTGTCTGGATAGATCTGACATCATTAACCCAGGGCTCCGTGTTGTATCCGTTTCCAAGGGTGTGTATGAGCTCCGATACTTCAACATTGTCGTTTCAGATGAGTCAGAAGACGAGGAAGAATAGACGAGCTTTTGAAGGAAAACAAAAATGGGAAACATGTAATAGTATTTTCAGTGGTTTAATATAAATCAGCATTGTCTACAAATACTCATATGCAAAGTCGGCGATGACAATTGCTACGTAGTGTGTTTAATTAAGAATTAAGAAGAGGCATAAATTCGCAGACAAGTCGACTTGTCGAGGAAGCAATAGGGTTAGGGCATGCGGTGCTTCATGGCTTCCCAAACTTCCAAAGCAGCAAGTGTACGTAGCGGCAAGCTCTAACTACATTGTCCATCAGCTGCTATGGCTCCGAAATCACGGCCGCCTGGACAATTGTCTAGGTCAGCGGGCGCAGACGTTCCATGTCACAAATATGCGTCCCCAGTGATACAGCAATCAGTGCTCTCGCTACTACGGCGAACTTTCTCTACAGTATACTCGGATCCAGAGATGTTGGCGCAGACAATCCAGTCAGTAAAAGGCCACTTATATGCGAGAGATTATGCGGCAGCGTTCAAATCACCTGATTATTTATTAGCGTACGTGGTACGGTGGTCACCGTCGCGTGCGCTGGCATATTTGCACGTACTTGGAGATCTTTGTCCTCTTGTACCTGAAGTCCTTACTAGGTCGAGTCAGAAGCCGAATAACACGAAAAATATATTGTGCATAGGCGGTGGCGCGGGCGGAGAAGTCTTAGCCCTAGCAACCTTGGCCAATGAACTGGACGCGAAGAATGTGAATATTTTGGCCGTAGATATCGCCGACTGGGACGATGTTTTCGTACGGCTGCACGATGGCATACGTCAGGGATTTGGATGGGACAAGAAGGATGACAGTGCTAAAGGCATCATAGAGTTGAGATTTAGTCAAATGGATATACTCGATGTCCCATGTTACCTAAAGGCGAACGGGGGCAAGACAATGTTAACTACAGATGGTGATGTTCAGGAGTTGGAAAGTCCGCACGATAATATAGATTTTGGATCACTCGACCTGATAACGATAATGTTTACGACAAATGAACTATTTGCACAGTCAAAGCCAAGGACGTTAACCCTCTTTGGACATATCTCTGAGAACTGCAGGCCAGGAACTCTACTTTTGGTTCTCGAAAGCGCGGGATCTTACTCGCACATTCAAATTGGTAGCAAGACTTTCCCGGTGCAGTTTCTTTTGGATCATATCATGGTAGACGACGCCGCGGGCTGGGAAAAAGTTGTCAATGACGACGCCGTATGGTTTAGGATTCAAAATGATTTAAAATATCCTTTAGAGCTAGAGAATATGAGGTTTTTCCTCCGGCTATATAGAAAGATTTGACGTATGAAGACGAGATGCATGGGAACATATCCGTATGGGCTGAGTTGTGTTGTCGCATTTGATTGGCGTTCTTGATATTGTGTTGGGTAGTACGATTATACGGGATTCTTCCTTTTATCATCTACAATTTTCTTCGCAATTCCCGAAATTTGCCATTAAATAAATTTCTCACCAGGCTAGTCCATTCCTTCCCAGAGTCTCAGCAATTTAGTAAATTAATTAGTTAGTTAGACTATTACTAAATTGGTAATTCCCCCTATTTGCCCATCTCCAAGGTTAGGTGTCAATGAGATGACATGATTACTATGCAGGGTTAGGGATTCACCAGTTCACTAAATTGTGGTATGATTGGCCAACCAAAGGGAGCCGCGCCTTGGGTACAGAGTCGGGCAAGGTTTCTTGAAATCCGAAAAACATACCACCAGGGATTGCATCGGTCGTGAAATACCGGTTTACGCACTAGTAGTAATCGACCAGAGACCATCACACGACGATGTTGTTGCGACAGATTGTTTCCTCTAGCCGAGCCGCTGTTCGTCGCGCTCCTGCTACTTTCATCCGCGTCAACTCCGCTTCGGCTCGCTCTTTTTCATGTACGGCTCTACGAGGTACGTTCGATGTTAATCTCAATAAAATGATTTGGGCAGATTCGGTTTCTATTCAACAGTTCTGATATAATGGACAGCTGCTACCACTCCGGCTAAGCCTACCGGCGGAGAGGTTGAGGAAGTCAAGGGACCGCGTGTCTCTACTCACCTTAGCGATGTTTCGAGACCTGAGGATTTGTTCGGTCCTGGTGCTGAACCGGGACAGATTCCGTCCGACTTCGAGCAGGCTACTGGTCTAGGTAAGTGATGATCACATTTTTGCCTCGTCGCCGGTTGATTTTTTTTTTTCACGTTGGAATCCTAATATCCGTTCTATACAGAGCGACTCGAATTGCTCGGCAACATGGCCGGTATTGATATTTGGGATTTGGAGCTTTTGCCATCTCACCGTACTGGTACAATTGCCGATCCTATCATCGTCGATTCGCCCACGGAGCAAAAATACATTGGTTGCACTGGTTCGCCTGCCGATAGCCACGAGATTGAGTAAGTTGCTCGGCTATTTTACGTTGTTGGTGAGGTATGACATTAACTGGATGATGAATATAGATGGATCAATGCTGCTATTTACGAGCCTGCCCGATGCCTTGAATGTGGTTCGGTTTATCAGCTTAACTATATCGGACCTGCTGAGGAGATCCACGCGGACCCTGCTAAAGGCGTTTACTTTATTGAGGAGGAGGAGGAAAAGAGTCCTGAGTTGCCAAAGCCATAGATTATTTAATATTTTGTCATACAACGGTTGGGTTGGTTAGGCTATTTTTATTTTACAGTATGACGTTGTATTTTCACTGCTACGCCGAACATACATAGCATTGATAAATAAAATGGCGTCTATATATGGTCAATCGAATGGCCGGTCTACTGGCACTGCTTCATGCGATAAATGCTTACTGGACCAAATCTATCTAAAAGCCTTAAAATTACGTCACCAGTTTTCGTACTTTGATATAAGTTACAATTGTTAATATTTACAAAATTGCTCTCGGAGATCGTTCCCCCGACAAACAACGAGGAATGTTCAGACTTTCTTCGTAGTTTTTTTCTTTGGGGCAGCAGACGTCGCAGATGCTGCATTTTTCTCTACATTGAGAGCATTCTGGGATTCCGCATTCTTCTTTCTCAGTTTCGCCCCAACTCGCTCAGCCTCTTCAATCTGTTTGGCAGTAATGTCCCACAGGTTTTTGCCGAGTTCTTCGTCTTCCACTTCTTTCCTCGGAGACCTAGGAACACCGCGAATGTCAGCCCCTAAACGATATACGGTGTAGTGATGGCATCAACTTACTTTTGAGTAACTTCTCTGCACTCGTTATAGATTTTCGCCCCCTGGCCATGAGCGCACTCAGGACTCATGGCAAGGTGCAATGTTGTCTGAGCACCTTGAATCGGGCTTTTCAGGATCAGCCACCAAATTGGCCACATAATCAGGTACACAAGCAGGCCCCACAAACTTCCAAACGATAGAAAGTTCCTGGTAGTAGCTGTGCGCACAAAGCCAGGATTAGCCATAAATAACCGTACATTATTTTCATTACCGTCAGGACGTTTATATTCGTCCAGTGTTCGCTGAAATTGCTTCATAAACATAAGTAGCGCTAACTTAGCACTTCCGAAGGAGTGCCATGGTCTGCTCGAAGGATATCCGCGTTCCTTAAACTCGGGATCGGTAATGTCAAAATCTGCAAGAACATAGGTGCTACAGCCGGTAAGGATGATACGGACATCTCGATCCGGTGGTTGTACTCGGAATGAAGGAGACAGCAAGGTCAGCAGATGATAATGTCCAACATAATTTATTCCCCAGTGAGCCTCAATACCATCTGCTGTCACCATCCGCGGCTGAAACGTCGGCCTAAGCAGTCCCGCACAACAGATCACCATATCAAGTCGTCGAGGCGGACTATTATCCAACCATTTTGTCGCAAACACGCGAATTGAGTGCAAAGATGAAAGATCGACTTCTTCTGCATATATAAGATCGTTGTTGCTATTTTTTCTCAGGTCCGCAATATATTCAACCAGCCATCCATCTGAGAGAGATCTAACGAGTAGAATAATGTGGGCACCCCTTTTAGCCAGATCTTCTACAACTGCCTCTCCAATCCCGGTTGTGCCGCCCTAGCATTCGATGTTAGCTCGCGTCAAGATTGACTGGCGGGTCATAACTCATTAGCAAGCCATACAGTGACCATGACAACGCGACCATGCATATCCCTCTCCCAGGTATTTTTGGCGCCACTAAAGAACCGCTTCAACACGTAGATAACTCCGACCCATGGTCCATAAGTTTTGATGTAGGGCCAAAACGGTATTGTATCGGGTCCCTTAGTTATTGCAGTCCACGCTATGTCAAGGGGCATTGCTATAGCAAGACCGATGACAGTCTAACAAGTATCGAAGATCTGGCCCTCGCCGGTGATGAAGAACGACGAAATGCCAACAATTCTCAAGAACCGCTACTAAACATTTAGTGCTCGAAGATAATTGAACCTACAGAGCTCTGGTCCAGGGGTTCATCGCACAAGTCGGTTACATAAACTGCACAACCGTCAAACATTTTGTGCCCAAGCGCGGTTGTCGACGCTAAACCCAAGATTTTGTATCGGTCATCACCCTCCGAACAAAGGACTGGCGAGCTGTAACCTCACATAAGAGGGTATACGTTTTTCACCGTTGCACACTAGTTGATTTTAGACCTAGATATATTTGTGACTTTGTTGCATTCCAGGCGAAACGGTGATCAGCTTGCGTCTGGGGTTCAAGGGCATTTCGATCTGGGCTCGTTGTAAATACAATCGCTGCCACAACAGGCGGTAACGTCGACACCAGTGCATATTGGTACCACAAATATGTCATCGAACCTTTCTCCGCAAGATTCTACTACAACGGGTCCATTTGGCTTCTTTTTGCCCCTTGTCAGCTCCTCGAATACGCAAGTGGCTGCGCAGGCACATAGTCGACAAGATCAGAGCGGCGCTGTTTCGCCGTCACCAACATCTTCTGCATACACCACACCTCCACAGCTCTCAGACTCACCGGAGGATGACGACGACGATACAGCAGCTGATATCGATGACGAATTTTCCGACAAGGACGGCATACATGATCTTGGCATTAGTGATGACGATGACGAGCGGAGTAGTCAAGCAATGAAGCGTTTACGAATGTATGCCACGAATTTACCAACAGAATTAATCCTGGCAGTATTCGGTCATCTCGATTCAGCAGAAGATGTGCGATCCGCTCTGCTTGTGTGCAATACTTGGGCGCGTTGTGCAGTCGAATTGTTGTGGTATCGGCCAAACTTGAATACGACGCCGGTCCTCCTGAGATTTTTGAAGACGCTCAAGAAGCCACATGATACTTCAACATTCCCATACGGACAGTTTGTGCGACGATTAAATCTCACGGCTGTCTCTGATCACACATCAGACCAGATGATGCTGTCGATTGCCGATGCATGCTGCGAGCTGGAGCGCCTCACATTGGCTTCCTGTCGACGACTGACCGATGCCAGCTTAGTGTGGTCTGTTGGCAATAACCCAAACCTGATTGCCATAGATTTGTCTCACGTTGAGTTGTTGACTGACGAGACTGTGAAGGCTATCGCCAGATCTTGCGCAAAACTGCAGGGATTGAATTTGACTGGCTGCAAACTGATAACAGACCATTCAGTGGTTCAGGTTGCTCAAAATTGTAGATACTTACGGCGGCTGAAATTGCTGGACTGCAATCTAATATCAGACGACTCAATTGCCGCTATATCCACGAACTGCCGAAACTTGATGGAGCTGGATTTACAAGGTTGCACGTTGGTTCAGGATGAATCCATAACGGCTGCGTTCAACAATCTGCCGGTACTGCGTGAATTTAAGATCGGCCTTAATCCAAATATAACGGACAAGGCTTTCGAAAGTCTTCCCATTGATGGCGGTTTGCAGTTCGACAGTTTGCGTATATTGGATTTGACTGGCTGTGGGGAGATCACAGACGCAACGGTTTTACGGATTGTGTCCTTTTCTCCGAAGCTCCGTAATCTTGTGCTTGCGAAGTGTAGCAACATTACGGACAATAGTTTACTGCATATCACCAAGCTCGGACGCTCGCTTCACTATTTGCATCTAGGCCACTGCTCGCTCATTACCGACGCAGGTGTTTCCCAGTTGGTTAGACATTGTACTCGCATTCGATATATCGACCTCGCATGCTGCATGCAACTTACCAATAACGCCGTCAATGATCTTGCGACTCTTCCAAAGTTGCGACGGGTTGGTTTGGTCAAGTGCCAAAATATTACCGATCTTGCTATCCATGCACTTGTCCAGCGAAGGACTGCAGGGCTAGAAAATTCGTTGGAACGTGTCCATTTATCATATTGTTCGAATCTTACTATTCCGGTGCGACGCATTTGTGGGCTATTAAGATGCGGAATGACTTCTAACATTTCTAGGCCATCCATGATCTTCTACAAAACTGTCCGCGATTAACCCATTTAAGTTTAACTGGTGTCCCCGCATTCATGCGTTCTGACCTCACCCAGTACTGCCGCGCCCCTCCGGCAGAATTCAATCAGCATCAGCAAGCTGTATTTTGCGTGTTTAGCGGCACAGGAGTTGCGCGCTTACGCCAACATCTGGCACATCTGGCACGAGAGCAACAGACTATGATAATGCGTGCCCAACAGCATGCCCAGTTACAGGCTCATCTGCACCAGCAAGCAATTCAAGGAGGCCAGCAGATATTGCCGCAGCAATTGCTAGCACCAATATTTGGTGGCCCCATAGTTGGAGCCATGGAAATGGCTGATATTTTAGGTGATGACGCCTTAACCGCGGACGTCCCCACTGTATCAATGGCGAATCAAATTGATATTGGATCCGATCAGATAGAGCAGGATGTCACATCAGCCGTTGGTGACGATATGGACGACATGTACGAAGGCAACTCGGAATAGATTGGTCCTAAATCATGAAACTTTGAAATCCCCATTTGAAGTTACTGTCAGTGTATGACACAGCGGGTGATCGGGTATTATCTACTTATAGACATGGGATGGAATGTATTCGAGCAAGTAGTGGTGTTTATTTGCTGGTGATGATGCGTCTTTTCATACGGACTATTATTGTTCATGTTAGTGCTATTTTTTTTCGTTGCACGTGCTTTGGATTGGATGGAGTTATATATTTTGTTGCACCATTATTTCTGTGTGGATCAGTTGTATCGAATTCTTGCTTCTAATGATTATTAATGGCATGTTTATTATATTCTATTCAACGCAGTGCAGTGTGTAACGGGCGTCTTTCGCGCCGAAGCTGACTTCGCAGGAGGTGCACCAATTTATCCTTGACTTAAACCAAATCGTAAATGATTGAACTACAATTACAAAACACATTTACAATCATCCACCCTTTATCCTACACTATATGCCATAATACAAACATAAAAATATGTACTTTCTAAACCTTTGTCTATCTGTTCAGTATAGATAGACAGCAGCACATCATCTCAATGCTTCTCGTGCACAATGTTGCAGAGCCCACGTACACCTGATTTTAAGCCCCCAGTAAGAATTACAACTAAATTACATGCCCCTTTCCGCTACACTGGGTCCCAAAATTTTGTCCTTATATTAAAACATAACTCACTTTAGCGATTGTATAAATGAGTCTAAATTGTACTCTTCTTCATACTCCTTCTCATCCCAAAGATCTGCCAAACCTTGCACCGCGCTGCGATCGCCTTTCTTTATAATCTGGCCCTGCTCATCGACCATTTCCTCGCCTGCTGAGACAGGAGCCCTAGTGGCACTAGCAGCCGCTGCTTCGTCGCCGACATTGAACAAGTCGAGAATCTGATCCGTGTCCATAGAAGACAAACCAGCGTTCTGCTGGTTAACAATCGTATTGGCGATATTGAGTTTGAACCGTTGAAGGCCCATGATTTTCTCCTCAATGGTGTTACGCGTGATGAGGCGGTACACGTTGACCACCTTCTTCTGCCCAATCCGGTGAGCACGATCCATGGCCTGGAGATCTTTCATGGGGTTCCAATCGTGCTCGACGAAAATAACTGTGTCGGCGCCAGTTAGGTTTAGACCAAGACCTCCCACATGTGTTGTAAGAAGCAAAACATCAATCGACGGATCCGCGTTAAACGTCTGCACAATCTCATGTCGCTTACGAGCATCCGTGCCTCCATCGAGACGCATGTAACTGACATCAGGAAGAAGCTTTTTGAACACATCCTGTTCAACAATATCCAGCATCTCCTTAAGCTGGCAGAATATTAGGGCTCTATGCTGCGAAATGACACCCGCACCAAGATCCTCAGGAACAGCTGCAACGATGGAATTAGACGACGGGACATTGGCACCAATTCCACAGTCTAAGAGGAGCGCATGTAAAGCGCCAAGTTTGGGAGCATGAGAAATGTCACGAAGTGGCTTTTTCTCTGCTGCAAGTTGTCTGGTAACCTTGTCAAATTGTGGGTGCTTCGGGTTGACTACCAAAGCCGGATGATCACAGAGCTTGCGCATGTATTGTAGCGCTTGAAATATATGCTGCTTGTTCTCCTTACCGGCAGAATTAGCTTCCGCACTGACTGATTTCTTCTGCTTTTTTGCGAAATCCTCGTAAAGCTGTTTTTGCAGATCAGACAATTCGCAGTAGTAATCTTGGATAATCTTTGGGGGCAGATCAGCCAAGACATCCTCTTTCAGCCGGCGTAGCAAAAACGGCAAGACTTGCTTATGCAACGCTTCGAGTGCCAACGCGCCCGCCTCCTGTTCCTTTGACGAACTCTTGCTGTTTCGGCCCTGCGTGATAGGTTTCGAGAAACGGTCATTAAAAACTTTTTCAGTACCAAGAAATCCAGGCATGAGAAAATCAAATAGCGACCAGAGTTCCAAAACATTGTTCTGAATTGGTGTACCCGAGAGAATAAGTCGATGATCCGCCGATATGCTCTTGACGGCTTTGGTCAGCTTTGAGCTCGCATTCTTGATGATGTGACCTTCGTCCAGGACGCAGTAGCACCAATTCTGCCCCGTCAATACGTCGATGTCGTTTCTGCATATATCGTACGACGTAACCACCACATCTGCACTTGCAAATCTGTTGGCGATTTGTGACCGCTGGTACGGATTACCGACGTATACCAGAACCTTCAAAAACGGCGCATAAGTGTGAAGTTCATGTTCCCAGTGACCAGTCAGAGTAGGCGGACAGACGACTAATGACGGCAAGGGGCGAGTTTCAACACTATGTGTGCGAGCATGCTCTTCGGCACGAAGATGATGATCGCTAGCAACAATGCAGATCGTCTGAAGCGTCTTGCCGAGACCCATATCGTCGCACAGAATACCGTGGAGGTGGTACTTGTTCAAAAACGCAAGCCAATTGACTCCCTCTTGCTGATATTTGCGAAGGTCAGCTTTAATTGCGACAGGAAGTGCGAATGGTTCCACTTTGGTTGGATCCAACATCTGAGAAATGAATTTTCGCTCGCGGTCACGGCCTTCCAGAAGAGAAGGAGGAAGATCAGGTGGATCAGGAATACCAGCCTTTCAAATTGTCAACTTTTTGTCAATCTTGTCCACGAAAATTTTATATAACGTACCTCTAATGGCACTAGCTTGATGAGCTGAGCAAACGTAGTTGTTGCAAGCAGCCTGATATCATTATCCGAATCACTCATTCTTCCCAAAATCGGAACAACCAAGAACACAACATATGGTAATATATCGGCCTCCATCACGTGTACAAGATGATAAACGCACTCAACAGCCCCTTGCCTACACTTCAGGTCGAGCGCATTGTTGAACATCGGTAAAATACTCTCCACCAGAAAAGTCATGCCCTTTGCCTTTACAACGCTGCATACTGTAGCAAAACATTTGGCGGCGGCATATCTTAAAACCGAGAATGTTGACTCCAAAGCTGTAGCCATCAAGTTAAAATAGTCAACAAAAATAGCGTAGAGACCTGGGTGCAGTTTCGGTATAAGTGCCCTAATAATCGACAAGCCATCAACAATTTCCTGACCAAGCGTGGACTCGGGCGACATAATATCGCTGGGCAGAGGTTCCTTCAAGAACAAAAGTGGGCTAATCATACATTCTCTGAGCTTGGGTACCTTGTGAAATAGGTCCGGTCCAAACATATCAGCCAGAATCTCGAGAGCTGTCTTCGCACCGCGACGTTTAGTGCGAGCCTTTTTCGCCTCCCGACGGTATGCGATCGCATCTTTTGGATCACGTCTGTCTTCCTCTTTGTGTAAAGAGAGTATGGCATGCTCCAGTTTCTCATGGTGATGAAACTCGGGAACTTCGGCGGTATCAACACACAAAAAGGCGCACAAATTCTTAATCATTTTGTCCGAAGCTCCAATCTTTCCATGATCAGCACAAAGCTGTACCAACAACGCGACAGATGCAGCACCGCGCTTTTGCAAATCGAAATTTTCTTCTTCCTTTACACAATCCATCAAACTTCGAATAACCGGATTTAACTTCTTTGGCAAACTTGAGAGTAGCGAGATATAAGCACCAGCGACGGCAGCAGCGATACGAATCTGCCGGGACTCAATTGCTTCCTTTGCATCGTCAATCGCGATTCTCAAGCTTTCTTGAGCGTGCTTCAACGGATCAGCAACAGCGAATCGATATGATGCCTGCATACTCTTGCGGAGCCTCTCAATTTCGGGACCCAAAACTCGCTCCCCGTCAGCAAGGCTGAAAGCGTCTGGCCCGGCATCGGCTTCACCTTGCGCCACGACTGCAAGTCGTGGAAGCTTAAGAGATGACACTCGACCGACATCAACGAAAACATTGAGTAGAGCTTGCGCTTGCGTGCGCACCACCCTGAGATATGGCGCCATGTCCTGATACACGGTATCGGTGGCAGCAGCTTGGAGAATATCGGATAGTATCGGCGCAAAGTAGGATTTCAGCGGCGACAAACCCTTGACATGCGAACCATATTCCTCCAAAATCAAGGCCGCGATCAACCTGGATGTCGAATAGGGAGCAATTTCGGAGAGCGGATTATTAGCAGTCCCTAAATAAGATGACAAAATGCCCTGGAAGGTCATAACACCACTTTCTGGCCAGAGACTCATTGCATAACCCATTGCGGTAGCACCAGCAATCCTCATGCGTATCATGACATCCATTCCAACAAGATCAGCATCACCTAGGAACACAGGTCCGTCAATGTTGTGGGCTATAACAAGCGGCTCTTCCTTCTTTTCTGAACGTCTGCGTCGTTTCGATGGAGGCCCATCAGAAGACCCGTTCGCAGGTCCGCCCAAACCAACAGCGCTCGTGGTCGTATTGGGTAAATTCAGAGCAGCGAACGTAGCACCAGACGGACGGAGGAAGAGTGAAGTATCCATGGGATATGTATTACGATTGATACCGATAGGAGTCATGAGTAGAGTTAGCAATGGATAGACGTGAGAGCTAAAAGCTTCCGCAAATTTGGTTTCGCCTTGTTTAGACAGCTTATCAGCCAGTGCTTTGAAGACCTCGAGAGATAAGTCCAGAACGGTCTAATAGACGTTAATAATTGCACCCACTAAAACGTTTACCCGAACATTGTTATAAAGCTCACCTCATTCTGTTCTACCAGTAAGTTTTGAAACAGCAATCTCAGTGCTTTTTCATCAATCCAATCACTGCCTCCATCACCGTCAATATTCAAGAACGTCAGCAGAGCACGCAGAACAGCCCTGCGAACACTTGTAATGGAATGTCTTAGGAATGGATATAATCTCGGGACCAGCATTGCAAAAGACATGGATGAATCGGTAGTTGCGTTGACTTTCATTTGCTCTAGAACCTGGGGAAACGAACATAACTTGGCAAGAAGATCCATTACGCTTCCTGTACTTGCACTTAAATCATCCTTTAGATTGGCAAGACAGTCCCAAACTACCTCGATAAGCTTATCCACAGAACGTGGCCGTAGAAGCACGAGTTCAGATGCGATCGGAACCAGAGTAGCGGCACTCACGGCGCGAACGTCGTCGTCTTGTTCATCAAGGCCATGCATGACACACTCGACTACTCCGTCAAGGAGCGCATTCTTGCTATCCTCGTCAAATAGAAGATCTTTCCGTACCGCAACGAGATACTTTAGCCCCAGCATACCTCCATGGCAAGCTTCCCAGATAGGAAACGTGATATCCAAGTTATTCTGCATAACAAGAATATAAAGGACATTATACGTACTCAAGACTGTGTTTTTGGGTAAATGATGTAACAGTGCACCTAGCGTCTGTGCAACTGATTCTCTAATCGGAGCTACCACCTGATCAGACACATAATCACCGAACCTGTCGAGTGCAAAAACACAGCAAACACGACACGCTAGATCCTCGAGCCATGCCTTATTCAGCCGATCGTTTTCCGACCGAGATTTGCCGACAATACGACCGGCACTAGAGCCATGCACGCGAATAATTTCCCGCAATCCACTTGCAGCACCATGTCGAGTCTCCCAAGCTTCATCAAATAAATCGACCATGAGAAGTTCCGCGAGACCTTCGAAGGGCCACACTTGGTCTGAAGCCGCAGTCTGAATCGCGCTAGAAGGATTCGGCGGGGCTTTGTGTTCAACGACTACACGGTCAGGCTGTGCCTGGGGCGTGACAGAAAAGTAGTCTTGGACTTGAGCTTGCTGCGCTGTGGGAGTAGGCTCGACTGAAGCTAGCTTTCGTGACGCTGTACTGGAAGAGAGATCCACTGATCGCATTCGGTGGCTTTGGTTCTTGGCGTCCGCCTTTGCTTTTCGTTTCGCCATGGCCCGCACACGCGAACTCAGTCCCGAATTATCATCTGCAGGAGATTGCGGCTGAACATCTGGTGTCTTGAGCGGTTGACCTGAATAGAATTGAGCATGACCAGGCGTAGGCGGCACACCTGGAGTTTTTGCACCGGGAGTCTGTAGGGCGAAATCATGTGCCGTGACAATGTCATCCATGTACTCGCCACCAAGGCCGAGGCGGGCAGTAACATTTCGTTTCTGCAGAGCAAGTCTTTCAGCAGGATCGAGATCAGCCAGCGAAAAATCATATTCGCGACCGCCGCTCCCGAGGAGCTTCACTCCATTTTTGAGAACTGCCCCAATATCTAAGGTCGAGAAGGTGAGCAAATCTTCATCCGGAGATGATGACGAACTAGATGAAACATTAAGCGACTCTGTGTTTAGTTTCGTAAGATGAATCTTGGTATCACTGAGATCTTCCTCCTTTTTGATAAATTCAGAGGGCAGTGGCAGCGGTGGATAAAACGACGGCGTTCTCACAGGCGGTGCTGGTCTTTTTGCTTCCTCAGAGCCTTCTTCGTGTTTTAGTGGTGATATTTCTCGATCTTCCTCGTTCTTAATGTGCTCATCCTCAATTTCAGGGTCGTTGGCGTTGGGATCCCAATTTTCTGTGTTATCAGCGATGCCTCCTAAAGCACGAGCAGCTGCAACCCGCGTATCCCATTTTGGAGACCGCAGGTAGGGAAAGATGCGACCGAGCAGGTTATAGAGTTCATCGGGATGGGCTTTCTGGACATCCGCGATCTGATCTGCGGCGGTGTTGCGAACTAGCTGGGTCGAGCCTGTGTCGAGTAACGAGACAAGCCGATCGAGCCTAAATGTTTGTTACTAAAATGTGACCTGTAGGCACGACCAAGGCATGGTGCCAATAAAACTAACCTTGACATGACTATTTATTTATCCAGGACCGCGGTCCTTAACCAAATCCGACACATAAACCCTGGCGACACAGTAAACGGGAACGCGTGCAAACGCGCGTGCGAACAACGCGTTATCACGTGCACAAAAAGGGGGAGAGTTGCGGTTGCAAGTGCAACTAAAACTACGGTGATATGCCGGGGTGCTGGTTGCAGGGCGCGCGGGTTGGGTTGGATGTTTATATACTTTTTGTGCCCCGAACGCTCCGACGCAGCTGCCGAATTTTTGTGTTTTTAGTCAAAACTATCTCCCGCATTTTTTCGCCCTTGCCCTGATTCGCTGAGACTGACACATCACCATTAGTTCACTCGTAGCATATTCATTGCCGCTGAATTGACTTTTTGAAGGACAATTAAATGCGGTATTCCTGCTAAGACCTCTACATTGGCTTCGCGGGTAATTTTCGTGTCACCGAAATTATTTCGGCAATTACACTTTAGGTCGAATGAGCCCTCTATGTGGCGCAGTAACCCTAACCCACAAATTTTACCCTCAAGTTTATACGTTTAGCGTCTTATATCCTCAAGAAGCCGCGTTTGCGGCTGTAAATGCATAACTTAATAGGCATTTGGTGCCGAGGAGACTTTAGGCTGCCCCGCGTACTTCTGCCTTATGCTAACGAACGCAGCTTTTGCTACGCCTATCTTAAAACACCTGCCTAACGACGCCGGACTGGCCTATCTCCATACAGTCGTTCCGGTGTATTCTACTCACAATTTGTCGCGGTATATTGTACCGTTTTCGCTATGGCACAGGTGTTTGCTGCTGGACATGGGAAACAGGGATATGTTGCCCAGCCGCAGGCTGTTTATGCGAACGATGCAGTCAATCACCAGCAAGCATACAACATGCCATATGCAAACGGCGGTAGTGTTGTGATCCCGCCTGGCACGTATCTGCCCGGGACGCCATTAGTAGTGGGCTCTCACAACGTCACGATTGAGCGGTACTTGTCCGAAGGTATGTGCTGAGATCCCTCGCAGTCAACTGGATCGTGCGTACCGCACAAGACTTGCTGACAATTTTTAGGTGGATTCGCGCATGTTTACATTGTCCGACTAGACCGCAAAGTCAATGGAACGGAAACGGCTTGTTTGAAGCGCGTCGCTGTTCCTGATAAAGAGAGTCTTGGTACATTACGAACCGAAGTCGACACAATGGTATACTAATTCTTACAAGCTTGCATGTCATAATCAAGATTGATTTTGTGCTAATACTGGGCATTTCAGAGACGTCTGAAAGGACATAAACACGTTGTCAGCTACATCGATTCGCACGCATCGCATCTCAAATCGGGTGGATACGAAGTTTTCTTGTTGATGGAATACTGCTCTGGTGCGTGCCTCGATGATAAACCGCGTGTGCACGAAAGCTGGGTACTGACATCTAGTTTTCTTACTTCTATAGGTGGCGGTTTAATAGATCTCATGAACACTAGACTCCAGGACCGGTTCACAGAGGCCGAAATTTTAAAGATATTTAGTGACATCGTCGAGGGTGTGGCATGCATGCATTATCTGGAACCGCCACTCATTCACCGTGATCTCAAGGTCGAGAATGTGTTAATATCAGCGAATGGATCCTGCAAAGTCTGCGATTTTGGTTCGTCGTCTGTTGTGATTGGACCGGGCATGACTAGTCAGGAATGCAGAATAATTGAAGATGATATTCAACGGCACACGACAATGCAGTATCGATCACCCGAGATGGTCGACGTATATAGGCGGCTACCAATTGACGAGAAATCAGATATATGGGCGCTCGGAGTTCTATTGTACAAGTTGTGCTATTACACCACCCCGTTTGAGGAACAGGGACAATTAGCAATATTGAATGCGACCTTCACTTTTCCGCCACATCCCCAATACTCGGAACGGACCAAGACGCTCATATCGGTGATGTTGCGCGAGACTCCCCGTGATCGACCGAATATTTATCAAGTCTTAAAAGAAGTGTGTACTATGCGAGGCCTCGAGGTGCCCATCAAAGATGTATGGTTTGCTTTTTTTGTCGTTGCCTGAGTAGCGTCGTTTACTAAGGGTTTCCTTTCAGAAGTATGCTTACCACCAAGATGAGGATCGGCGACGGATGCCACCACCTGTTGCTGTGACGACAAAATCGCAGACACCTGGGCCAATCAACTTGATTAAATTCGAGAAGCCTGTTAGTCAAAAGCAGAAGATTCCCGATATAACCCCGATGCGAAGGGGCCGCCTTCCTCCACCATCGCAGCCGATGCCGAATTCAATACAACAACCGTCTTCACAACACAAGCGACCCCAACCCGTCCATTCCGAATCAGACTCGAACCAGCGTCCTTCCTACCTACCACCACCATCACCATCACCCTCGCCACCAGCTACTGCCGATTTGGACGATGCTGACGCTGCCATATCTAATCGATTTCCGTCAATAGATATTATTAACCTGAGACCGACTCCTCGAAGGCGATCTTCACAATATAGTCAGGATAGTAGTCCTGATCGCTCGCGTAAGTCGTTTGATCAGTCACAACCGGCCTTACCGACACGTCCGAGCTTCGAGAGCGACCGTTCGTTGTCCGGAGTAAGCATTTCCTCTCTTAAGCAACCACAGCCTCAGAGACCAGTGAAGGTCTCGACAAGCTCTGTGACTTCACCTGAAATTCTCCAACGGCGAGAGTTTTCTGGTCCTCGTCAATCTCGTCCACAGGCGTCATATCCTGTAACATCAGCCGACGAAATGCTGCGCTCGGCATCAATTTCACGACCAAGTTCACGGACCGATGGTGGGCCGATTCGGGCTCCTTCGCGGGGTATAACCCCATCGTGGTCGCGACGACCCTCGGCGGAGATTAATAGCGCGTCCAGATCCAGCACTAGCAGCTTTTTGTTTCCACGCCGATCACCTTCTACATCATCGAACTCGGGAAGAAGAGGTCGCCCGGCCAGCTTGTTTTTAGATTCGAGCATGGACTTTCTGCGAAGTATTGGAAGTCGTAGTGGACCCGCAAGCCCTACTGGGTCGGCACATTCGGCGTTCGAATCTGGCCTGCACCCGTCTGCCACTGGAGAGCCTCATATTACTACTGACCATGTCGAGTCCAACGTGGAATTTCTAAAGTCGTTAGACACGGGCGGCTCCAGGTTTTTAGATTCTGCTCCGGTATCCGCAGCTCCGGCGGTCGGAATTGAGCAGCAGAGTCTCAGCGTTGGTTCTACAGTGCATAAACATGGCAAAAAGCCTAGCATCTCCCTCAAACTGTCCGAAAAGTTTGGTGATGCATTTAGAAAATTCGAGCAGCAACCTGCAGAGTCTGATCGCCGGGCTCCGAGTCCTGATAAAAGGAAGGAGAGTTTCAAGTTCGGACGTACAAGTTCAGGCAAGTTCTTTCGGAGGAATAGTGCGTTTAGCGGCGGTAAGCGAGCACAGAGTCCGTCTGACCTCGAGACGAAAACGAGTGTTAGCGTGGCGAATACCGGTACCACGGCAACAACTGGATCTTGGGAAGTCAAGTCAGATGAAGTTCCCTCACCTGTTCGCGAGGCAATCGGACGTAGGGTTAGTTCGCAGGACCAGAAACAAGACAAGGAGCTAAATACGGAACATGTGCCCCGATTGCCTACTCGTCCTGCATCTGATATGCCAACTCCTGCAACGACCCGTCCGTCAATAGATACGTATAGGCCAGCGACTATGGAAGCTCTTGCAGACAGTGTGTCTTTAGTTTCGCCAGACAAGCCCGCTGTGCCGGCCAAATCTCTTACTATCGGGGCTAAGTCAGACCCGCGTATTGCAACGGGTGATATCACGCAGGCGCCAGCGCCAACTGTTTCATCCGGACGCAGACCACGCGCGACAAGTATTCAGAATCGTGTTCAACAATTACTAGCGCAGACTCAGGGTACAACGGCACCTCGCACTGCCTCTGGATATGGTCATTATACGGACATCATCGAATCAAATATGGACGGCGATCATGTCGCAGACGCACCTAATGAGTCGCCCGAGCAAGGTAGTAACATCGACGAAGTAGGTACGGGATCCAACGTTGGTCTCGAGGCCGAGGAGTTCGACGAGGCGAAATTCTTGACCCAGGCGCGACAAAGGACGCACCACAAGTCATACAGTCATGTCCCGCGCAACTCGCAAATACCACAATCTCAACTTGCCCTCCAATCTAGTGAACCGTCGAACGTATCTCATTTACCTCAGCATCTTCGTCATGGCCATGCATCTCACAAATCCGACATGGGCACCATCGCGATAGACAGTAAACCATCGCCACCTCCAAAGCCGGTTCAACTTCAATCCGCGTCCTCACCGAAGCGCTTGCAAAAGCCGTTAATATCACCATTGCCGTCCGTGCAGCGTCCAAATTTAGCAGAGGACAGCGACTGGCAATCTGCATTTAATAAACGATACCCGAGTCTCTCCGGTCTCGAACAGGTCGAAGTCAAAATTCGCGATATGGACCTGAATACGGAAGGCAGCGATGCTGGAGGATCTAGTTCTGGCGGCTCGAGTCGACGACGACGTGTGGAAGGTAAAGCCTAGAACATTATTCATCCTTCCCACATGGTATTGTTTTACATGTTTTAACGTATGTACTCATATATGTATTAGAATTTTTTGTGAGTAGGGACTAATCAGGCTGGTGGCCCAAGTTGGACATTTATATATTGTACATCTTTATTTTTTGTGGTTTTTTTTAGAATTTTTGTGAACTGCGTCGCATTAGTAAAACAGGTTGGGGTCAACACATGTGGGGCTTTGTTAATGCCACAGGATGGCATGGCAGTGTATATGTTGGTTGAAACTGATGCATAATTATACTTGTGCATAGGCGGCGGTGCTGTGGACTGACTTTATTTGGTTATTGTGATAAAAAGGGTCTTTATTTTCATACTTTATGCATTAATCAACTAGAATCTATATCCCGAAAGTTCCAATGTAGGCGCTTGCGCCCGGAGTTCTTGCCGCAGGGCAATGTCTTGAGCAAATGCGAACGATGCGATTACTTTTTATCAGATCACTTTCCAGAACAATTAGTTTGATTGAATTTTTAATACGACGATGGAAACTTTGACAATCGACCACCATCGGTAACGAGGACGGATCCAGTTGAATATCCGCCAGCAGCGGACGCGAGATACAAGATCGCACCACCCATCTCCTCCTCGCTGCCGGCTCTGCGCATGGGGATGACGTCGGGCGAATATTGGCCGAGCTCGATCTTGTTGTTTTCATCGATGGCGCCGCCGGTCATTTGGGACGGATACATTCCTGGGGCAAGAATATTGACTCGAATATCATATTCGAGAAAAAAAGTAGCCAGCATTTTGCCGAGGTGCATGGTTGCGGCTTTAGAAACGCTATACGTAAACGCAAAAGGTGTCACTCGCATGAACCCGCCGATAGAGCCAGTGACGACGACCTGCGATGTCGGCTTGGCCTTGTCGCGTTTCTTGTTGCCCAAGTCCAACAACTCTAAAAATGCCACTGTCGTGAAGAAGACGGATGTGACGTTAACGTTAAAAGTACGTCCCCAGTCCTCTTGTGACTTGTTCATCCAAAACTCGGACAGGGACTTGACATCGTTCTTGATCTCGGGCGTAAAGTCATTCAAGATCTGCGACATGACACCAGAATTCACAACAAGCAAATCGACATGGCCAGATTTTTCCTTTATGATTGTTGTGGCCCGGATGAGATCTTCCTTTGATGTAACGTCGCCTTGGATTGGAATCATGTTGCCCTTCTTCGAATACAACTTGACCGCGTTCTCGAGCACGCTCAGTCGGCGGCCGATAATGTATACTATCGCTCCGTTGTTCTCGAGCGCAGTGGCCATCATGAGACCAATACCTTGATATTTGCTATTAGCATGGAATTTGTTGCAAATCAAGTGGGAAGTCGAATTATTATATACGTACCCGTACCACCGCCGGTGACGACGCAGACGAGGCCCTCAACGCTGAAGAGGTTGTTAATTCCAAAGTCAGTCATTATTGCTCAATGCGATAATAGCAATTGGTTTGAAATTTCCGGAATATGGCAAGTCCAAGTATAAGACTACCTCCTACTATACGGTGCAATTATATAATAGCCGGCACTGGCGGTGACTAAATAGTTATCTTATCCGGGCTGGCCCCCCACCCAACCCCCAATCAATGCCCCTATTAAGGTTTGAACGTTCAATTTACCTGTGCACGGGCCACGGACATATGATATCATCTAAAAACTTTGGTGTCGTGAGTGTCCAAAGTCAGCCCGTAAAGTCCACCGAAAAGGTCGACATTTATGAGGAAGACTTAAGTCGCTGACAGCATTTAATGCTAAAGCAAGAGAGCAAAAATTTCCCAAGAATTTCAGACTTCAGAGACTTCCTGCGCCAGGTACGGTAGCCAGCCCCAGCGGTGCCTTCATACTGCATGATGTTGTCACTCCTTCGAGCGATTGCGAGGCAGCTTGATAGAATATGAAGAAATTAAATTTGATCTTACGTTTAGACAAAGTGGCCCAATCTTCGACAGACGATATATATAGATATATATCATCGTACCTCTTCATTACTAAGCATGACGATAAGGCGAAATAGTGCGTATTGCAACAAATACAACAATATATATCTTAAAACTTGATAGCAAACAAATGGATCAAAGGCGCATTGACTAATGGTCCAACTAAATTTTGTACATTGCCCCGCGCTTGTATATGTGGGTGAAAATGATTGATGACAATTATAAATAAAAAAGAACATACATGAAAGGGAACATTACTAAGACATAACTTTTAATCCACCGTTGTTTTTTTGTCTCCGTAATAATACACCATAGTAATTAAGCTCCATGCAAATGAATAGACATAAAGGACGTGCCCTCGTGAACTTTCGATAGAATTCCGGTCGGCTTCGATTGTACCGCGCGCGCGAATGAAATAGACGAAAATGATGTAAGCGACAACTCCGATTCTATATACCCATTTTGCCCTAACCAAATTTATCTAACAAGATTGTCGAATGCGTCCCGGCGAGTAGTGCTGCAACCGGCCGTCATAGCCAGTATGATGAGCCAAACATGACGTTAATTCGATTAATTGCTTACTACTGCTGCTGAGACGATTGCGCGTGATGTGAAATAGGTTGCTGTGGAGTTACGGGCGCCGGAACAGGCTGCATTAATGGTGACGGCATCATGGGCGCTTGCATCATTGGATACTGCCCTTGCAACTGCATCTGGGCCATCTGCGCCTGCAATTGATGTGTAGAGCCATATCTATAAGGCAACTGGCCGACACCGGCTGGAGTCATGATAGGCATACCTTGGAATTGAGCCTGCATGTTTTGGAACGCAGGTGACATACTCAGAGCCGGTGCGCCCCAGTATGGAGTCACTGGAACACCATTGTCATAAATTGTGTTGTAGTTATAATGTGCCTGTTGATTGGCATAATCTTTCTTGTGTTTCACAGCGCCTCCGTAGCTGTTCTTAGTTCCCGGTGATGAAAACCCTGAGGACGAAGCCGATGCTTGTGCAGAAGAAACCGAGGACTGGTGAGCAGCAGGGTTCGGCGCCCGGGTCTCAGGGTATCGATCAAGCCGCACGGTCAATATGCGACCCTCAAACTCAACTCCATTAAAAATATCAATCGCATGTTGCGCGTCATCCTCGGTTTCAAAGATCGCGATCGCGAAACCCCGTGACTGGCCCTCTGTGTTGCTAATGATGTCGACCCGGACGACTTTACCAGCAGTTTGCACGAATTCTTTGAGATCACGCCATTCAGAGTTGAACGGAATGTTGCCGATAAAGACCTTCCGCTTATCAACCGTCTGGTGGCCACGATGATGATAATAGTTTTGCGGAAATTCATTGAACGAAGCGAGCGATGGAGATGATGATGATGCTGTGTTTGAGTTATAAAATTCTCCAGGATATTGGCTCATAATCGGCACAGGCACAGCAGTCGATGGCGCAATAGAGTAGGGCATCTGGGACGGAATATGTCCGGTAGTAGTACTAGCAATCGGAGGAGTCGAATGGGTTCGGGGTCGTGACTGCTGCTGCTGCTGCGGGGGTTGCGACGGCGGCATACTTGGAGATTGACCTTGTGCTGCCAAAGAAGGCATGACTGGTGTCGGGAACACCAGCGGGGCAAATGCAGGTGCCAGTGGTTGCGTGACAGAAGGGTATGGAACGACCACTGAGGGCGACATTAGGGCCGCAGAGAGCGTACGCGAGTGCCATTCGTAGCCGTCCAGAAATTCTGTGTTGTTAGCGGTAGGTCAGGATCCGCAGTTACGGTTTGCTACTTACGAACAGTCTTGAGGGCCGTTTCGCGACCTCGCACCGTTATGGTGCCAATGCCGTGTGACCTCTTGTTGTTGTTGTCGACGGTAAAGACCTCTGATCTAACAATAAGGTGGTTGGGGATGATCTCCTTGACAAGATCTTTCAGTTCCTGCCAGCGGACAATATAGGGAAGCTAACAAGGAGCATGTCAGAAAACAACCAAACCTGCAATTGTAACACAAGAAAACTTACGTTTGACACCGAGATCATATAGTGACCTGACTCGTTCTGCGGTACGACAGGCTGTGAGACTGGCACGGCCTGCATTGGTGTCAGACTTGCAAGCTGCGGTCGTTGGTATAGTGATTGGGCTACTGCAACCTGTTGTTGACGTTTTGGTTGCGAATCATGGCTTCGTTGTCCGCTGGCTAGACCACTATGAGAAGAATTTGAAGTTGACTGTAAATCAGAATCTATATACACCGGCGGATTATTTGAGGTTGTGGACGATGTCTGACTAGATGAGATCGACATTGTTTGTGATACGGAGGATGATAGTAACGCCGGCGGTGATGACGACTCTAGGATGGCCAATTGCGACGGATCCGCATTTTCATCGTCGGTGTCAGATCTGTCGGACGAAGCAGAATGTGAGGAAGAACCAAGATTGAGTGAATTCGAGGAGACGATCGTCAATGTCGGCGTAGGAGTGTTGTTCTTTTGTCGCGACTCGGACGATGAAAGGTCTTCTTGGCCGGACTCAGCCAGAGAAGGTGTCGCCGGGCTAGATCTAGACATTGCGTCAATTTG
Organism: Lipomyces sp. NRRL Y-11553; assembly: GCA_003705905.2. Taxonomy (NCBI): domain Eukaryota; kingdom Fungi; phylum Ascomycota; class Lipomycetes; order Lipomycetales; family Lipomycetaceae; genus Lipomyces; species Lipomyces sp. NRRL Y-11553. The sequence continues at coordinate 78,731 of PPJW02000048.1, read as the reverse complement.
GTCGGTCGTAGACAGACCGAGTTATGTATGCGTGTGATGACTCGGTGGTGTTGGAGTAGACGTAAGGGACAGAACAAGACAGGAATGGGTGGATCGAATACAAGATGTTTTTGGATTGCGGTGTTGGATTTAGTTATCGTGGGGGGGAGTTTATTGTGTGGACAAGGAAGGGTGAGTTAATGTGCGTGCGGCCTCCGTACTCTTGACGCCGTTGAAGCAGCAGCAGCAGTTGCACCTACTTTGATTGCCTTAATCCGGCGCACGACACCACCAAATATCGCGTGGCCGTCGCTCTGAAAATCCTGATCTACACTTTGGAATATCCCCAACGCGATTCCAGCATATTTCGTAAATATGTGCCGAGGTATTATAGAGGCCAGCCATTAGATTTGCTGGGTCTGCAAAATGTCTGCAACAAGCAAATTCAAGGGGTGCGGCTGCCAGCCACTGACGCGGTCCATTCGCGACTCGTGACGACGGTTCCGCCCTACATTTGGCAGCTGCAGTGGCGAATTCAACGGTCTGCCATCAGTTGGAATCGCGGCAAAATAGGACTGATAACGTAGTGAATAAGATAAATTGACTAGGTCGACGGTTGAATGGATCTCAATACCTACTACGGTTTGCAATAAATTGCGACAAAAACTAAATTATTGCATGCAGGATGGCGCTTGGCGCCCTTTGCGGTATGAATGTGTCACTTCCTGCCAAATATTTTGGAGATCTCAGCTGCAATTGAATAGACTATTATATTTAGGATCTAATATATGTCTATATATAATTACATTGCGTTGAAGTTCTGTGGCGAACTGGAATTTTGCTGTGTGGAGACAACATTTTGTCTGCCGCCTCTTTGCCCGAACCAAGACGCACTAAAAATCGCGTTCCTGCATTCGGCCCGTCTGATTCTCTGTCGTATTATACTTTCTTGGATCGCTTATTACCCCCTTGCCAGCAGTACGCTCACAACTGGCAACCGCCAGCTATTATGTGAAATATCCATTGTGATAATTCCGAAATCTAGAGGTTTAATAGCATCCCTGACCGGCTCTTGTCGAGCGAGCTGCTTAAACAGCGGAACAATACTCTATAGCCTGAGTAGCAGTCAATTCGAGACGGATAAGGCATATCCGCGTATGCAATGCTCCTATTATCATTCCAAGTCTCTAGCTTGCTTTTCTGTTGTGCGTACTACACTGTGCACGCCGCTGACGTCATCGCGCATCGCGCAACAGCCGCTCGCACTGGGCCCTGAGTCGAGAGTTATCGGTTATTGCCCGGGTGATCCCGGTCCGGGATTTGCCGGTCACCTCGAACCGCCCATCTGCATAGAGACGTGCTCGTCGCGTGCCCGCGTTGACCGCTACACACACACTATGTCGCCGGATGCAGGTCACCAGTCGTCTCGCGTACCGGTATCGTGCGAGATGATGGAGCGGAAGATCGGCCAGTGCGTAGACCTCTGCTGCTTGGTCGTGTTTGGTCCATATCTTCACGCGGATGCCGTTGTCTACAGCTGAGACCACCTCAAAGTGTTGGCCGTCGCCGTAGAAGTACAGGTATATTCTGCCATCACATGCCTCCATCCGGCATTGCGACGTGCTGGTCAATGTGTGGGGAATGTTGCTCATGTCCATCCAGTAATGCTGAAGCAGCGGACCCAAACCTATCATGGTGAGCGGCGACAAAACAAAACAAACCCAGCGAATTCATTCACACCCATACCTTCATTTTTTGGATTGTAAACTGTCTTGAAATTATTCCCATTCAGATTTCTGAGCGTTTCTTTGTCCACCTTCTGAACGGTCCCGATTTCGACAATGAAACATATTTGTCCATCATCTAGCTTCACAATTTTCGTTGCTGCACGATATCCCAGACCCTTAATGAGGCCTTCCGCTTCCAAGTAGAGCCGATCCATCTCTGCACTAGACATAGCCTCGGCTAGGATAGTATCATAATAATCAAACACAAAATACACTGCCACAGAATCTTCAAATGCCCTCCGAGGAAGAAGAGCGCGCGGCATTCGATTGCCCGCAACATCACCATTTGACAAAGAGTGCAACGTGTCCGCAAAATATTCAACGGAGAGGGCCAGGCATGAACTGGCTTTTGCCTCTGCTAAACGTTTCTTTGGAATCTAATACCAATTTGTCAGCTCTCTGGGCTTCATACCTAACATCTTATCTCGCGATCTTTTACAGTTTTAATGACGAACAACTTATTGTCACGTATCCGCATGACATCAAGGGTATCGCAAAATTCTGAACTCTGTCTCGTGCTTTTCAATTTGTAATTCTAGTCATAATCAATATCGTGTCCCTTACTTTCAACACCAGCAGTGCCATTGTCGCCTTACGCTAATTTGATCACTTTGATTGCGTCGATACGTTCTACCCCTTATTGTCTTCCTATCTTCTTTTCGGCTCCTCTTGTCTTCCACCAGCCCAACGCAAGGTGCGTTGTCGGTACGCATCTCTTGCAAGTCCCCTAATAACCGATCACAGGGCAGATCATCATCGTCATCGTAAAAGTTGTCACTAGTAAATAACATCGGACTCCGTCGTACGCCAGAAAATCTAGACGGAATTATAATTCCATTAAGCTCCATATTGAAACTTAACTAAACTTAGTGAAGAGCTTGCCACGATCAGGGCCTAGAAACGACATCCCGTGATGTTTTTTTACCCGGCCCAATTACGAAATGCACGCGCAATCACGTGTACAACGATCGTGCATTCGTGCATTGATGACACGTCTGGTTGCTCTTTGGCGTTTTTTTTTGTTGCTTAGTTCGTCTATCTACCGTTTCTTTATTGCCTGTGAGAAGGTTCATGATGGGGAAAATACAGAATCATGTTTCTGCCATCGAATACGCAGTTTCCGAACGCACTCCGCTTGATTACCTCTTAATCGCGCGTGAATCGTCCTCCGGGGTTGCTTCATCGAAAAAGCCAATAAGATACCTTTCAATAGGATCAAACATCCCTAAGTTGGAGCGTGAGATGCGGGAAATTTTGGCGTCACGAGATCGGCAAAGACATTCAACAACATTCACGCTTGCGTCCAGCGATTCCGACTTGCACGATATTCTGGTCCGCATAATTGAGCGGTATGTTTCACCCCACCAGCTTTCGTCCACGGCCCAAAACGGCGAGCATGAGGATGAGGAGGCAATCACATCGAAGAAACTTTCAGATTCTAATTCGGACGCCGTCTTTGTTGAAAGTGTTGGAGGCGTTGACTTATCCCACGGCACAGAATTTCAACAGAAAGTGTGGCGATATCTCATCTCGGAATGTCCTGGAACAGACTGTCGTTCGTACCAGGACCTCTCTATGAAACTTTTTAGCGACACCGTTCACACTCGTGCGATAGGAAGAGCTTGCGCGTCTAACCAAATCGCATTACTTGTTCCGTGCCATCGAGTCGTTCGCCGAATGGCGGCCTCAGCTAATATGAAGACCAAGTCTAAGGATGACACGGATACGTATAGGTGGAATCGGTGGCGCAAAGAGAAATTGTTGGACTGGGAGCTTGGGGGCGGGTTGACAACACTTGCGGCACACAGCCTGGCCGCCTAAATATGTACAAATGGCGCGGTTGAAAATTGTTTATTAATGTATCTGACAGTATCAATCCAATTCGTTAACAACTACTATTTATAATAGCCAACCAACTCAAGCTGACATTTTCCACCACAGTTCGTTCAAGTAAATATGCTCAAAAACCAGTACCAAAAATAGAACTCAGAGTCAAACAAAGCACTTGGAATTGTCAACAGGAATACAAACAGGAACAGCATCTTTCGCCCGAGTCACAGCAACAGGAGGCCCACTAGGCCCTGGGCCATCATCATCTTCAGCACGTCTTTTGCATTCCTCGTCTTCCCAATCGTACGCATTGCAAGCATCATAAGCGAGTCGCGCTTGGTCTGGTTGCGGATTATCAACCATTGACTTCAACAACTGCCTCAAACGATCATTAGCAGCATCGGCAAGCTGTGCCCTATCCTGCATCGACCGCATACTATAAAATCCGTCAACCCCATTATTTGACCTCACATCTCTTCGCAAGATGACATTCTGCGTCTGGAGTTTTTCAAGAGATTCATTGGCCGACAATGTTGACCTAAAGTTATTTTTCTGCATCGGCACATCTTCGGCATTGTAGTTCCCGCAGTACAATTTATCGGCATTTCGACTCAACGTGTCTCTGTATCCTTGAAATGGCCGGTTCGGGCTGATCTCATTCAGCGTGTTCGGAGGCTCGCAGATACCTGACATCCGGGGAACGTGACGACGCCTGAATTCGATACCTCTTATCAACGGCCCGACCCTATCGGGTCTGAAGAACACGGTTAAAGGGAACCTTGCAATAACGTATTGCCTACTTCGTCAGTAAACAGATAAATTCGATTGAATCGAAGTCGAGTTGCTTTTACCGTAATGATCCACCAACAGATACGTCGACGTGATAATCCACACGAAAGCCATTGCTTATGATAGACACAGCAAACTCTGGTATTCTTACCCCCGAAGTATATGCCCCTTGCGTCATGGGCTCGACTTTAGGCCATCCGTCCTTGCTTGCCTTGAAAACCGAGCTTGTGACAACGCGCTCCTGGCTTTTTCGGGTCCGTCGGGCCGCATCTAAATATTCGATGCACCTGACAACATGCATCTTTAACTTACTCACAACACTCGACGAATGATTAATAATACTAGTCCGCAAGTAACAGTATTTTCCGGCCTCAAAGTAATCCTGCGCGGATTCAACCTTTATGCTGACCGATCCGCGCCCCACAAACCGTAGGTTGTCGGTCTTAGTAACCATTCGAGAGACCCGAAGCAAAGTCGAGTGCTCAACATTTGTCGCGTTATAATACTTTATTTCTTCTGACGTGCGAAGAAGGCGATAATTATCGTCACCGCTTTGCTGGGCACTTGCGCAGAGAAATACAAAGTACTTAATCTTAGCACGTGGGCCCGCAAAATAACCGGGTCCGAAGTTCTTGGGCAGCGTAGTACTGAACGAAAGTACGTTTAGACCGGCGTTAGAAATGTCGACATCGGAACTCGTGAATAGTTTTCGGCAATCGATAACACGTTTCGACGATCCCACTTCTGTAGTACAAGTCAACAATAAAACAAATTGCTAATATAGTATTAATCCAAAATGGGAGTATACCTTCGACACAAACAGCATCTATCTCGATTTTCGAGATGTGGACGGTTTCATTGTCCTTCACCCGTTTGAGCTTGAGGCAGATTTCACCGCCCATGGACGTTCCACCCAAATACCCTTTATCTGTATCAATATTCAACTTCAGACTAAACCTACGACTCTTTAATACTGGTCTTTTAATGTACTCGCTAGCTAAAAACGTGTCAAATTTCCCGCCAGGTCTTGACACTGTTGAATGACTGGATGCTGGCTGGTAGCCCATATCTGTAATGAGTCGTCGACGCCCCTCAGTAGAATCGCAATTTGCATACACATGAGGCTGTGTGGCAAACTCTGCGCTAGAATTCTGTGATGCGACTTTATTATAGCCATGCATGTTACCGCTTGCACTGACGTGTCGGTTCTCGCAGGGCTGTCTGATGTCATGAATGTCTCTTACTGTCGACGTACTCAGCATTTGCCGAAATGATGGCGGATTGCTAAACACCATCTCTGATATGGAGTCATTCATTTCCAACCTTGGTGGGGTAGGTTGGAAATCCTCGTCGATTGGCACCGAATATTCATCCCTCTCGGATGACTGAAAGTCCCGTACTGGACTGCCCTCACGGTTAGGACCCGGATCGCGGACTGGAATGCCAAATTGCATATCTGGATCAATGTTCTCTTTATTCGAATCAGAAGAATTATGAGTACCGAACGGCTGGACTCTTTTGTTCCTACCAAAACTCGAGTCCGGCGAATTCAAGTACTGCAACTATTGTTACCAAGTCACTACGCGGGTCCAGAATTGAACTATCACATACCTCTGAGATGGCAGCCAAGGTCTCCGGTGACGCACCAGATCTATTCCTTTCTTCCTTTCTAAAAACTTGATACTCCGTTGTTCCCTGCTCCTGATCCAAATCTGCATCGTCATACTCTAGCGGAAACACAACATTCAATCTTGCAGGCTGCGCAGGCATCAAAACACGTCTATCCGAATGACTCATCCTTCGCTCAATCAACGAATCATTCGGGTACCGATCTTGCAGGTTTACTTGGGCGACGACGTCATTCTGCGAACTGCCATACTGAAAGTTGTTCTCTCTACACTCATCGCGGACAACGAATTGTGCGGTGCGGTGAAAAGGAATAAGCGAGTAAGCGTCTGCATTCATGATCCCCGTGTTCAGATTTGGCGCCTCGTATTTTTCATATATGCAAATTGCAACTATAAATGGTGGTAGGCCAGGAAATTGCGAGTCGGGCTGTTCTGATGAACTACATACCCCTGAAGTATTTGGAATGATAGCCGGGTCTTGTACTACTCTGGGTTAGGTCTCCCATAATCGGTCGGACCGGAGCAGAAATTGTGCTTGTATCACTGAAATCCCATGTGTCTATGATGCTGAATCGTCCAAAAACATCCAGTTAATTAGAAAAAGTGCATTTATTATGCTCTCTAATCCTGTGGCTTTTACCCAACTAAACGAATTTCGACTGAATTTAGACATCAGAATCAGAAACAAAACGCAACAACCGAACAAAACCACACATGGGCCAACTTATAATCGCTATTTTTCAAATCTTTTATAATTCACAAGAATAACTACATGCCATAAGTTGAGGGCAATTGCGGCGGACCCATAAGTCCGGTTGAGGCATGCATTGACATGTCTAATCCTTGAGGGACCCGTCGCGGAGCATTATATTCGGCAAACCAAGGATGCTTCAATGCGTCTCGAGCCGAAAGTCTGTTCTCAGGCCGCAGCTGCAGCATTGAGCACAGCAAGTCTAGACCTAACGGGTCGACCTGAGGCAGGATAGTGTGCATATCTTGGGTTGCATATACAGGGAAATTAGATCTGTAATTTGGAAGTTGAGATATATTCGGCCACGTTCGCTCGTTCGGTGTACCCATTAGCCTGAATATCTTTTGTAGCTGGTCCTCGTTCGTCGTTCCCGGGAATAATGGACGGCCAGTGTACATCTCGGCCATAATGCATCCCGCAGACCACATATCAATTGATGTCGAATACGTCCGAGATCCGAGCAGGACATCTGGCGCACGGTACCACAGCGTGACAACCTCGTTCGAGAAAGTGTTTACCGGAATACCGAACGCTCTCGCCAGACCAAAGTCAGCCAATTTCAGCTGACCTTTACTATTTATCAGCAAATTCTGTGGTTTTAGGTCACGATGTAACACGCGGTTATCATGGCAGAACGCTATGCCTTGTAGCAGCTGATGCATGAAAGACTTGATAGTCGTGTAGTCGAGCGCACCATGGTCTCCTCGACTGTCCATGTACTTTTTGAGATCTTTATCCATATACTCAAATACAAGGTTTAGCTTGTTTTCCGTGTGAATAACGTCGTATAGTGACAGAACATTCTCGTGCTTGAGCTCCTTCAAAAGTGAAATCTCGCGAATAGCGGTAGAAGGAGTGCCTTCTTCACTGTCAAGGTTGATTTCTTTGAGGGCGACAAGTTCACCGGTGGCGCGATTACGACCTTTGTACACAGTCGCATAGGTGCCTTCTCCCAGCTTCTCAAGCCTTGTAGACATGTTAGCGCTCTCTTCGTACAATTTGTCATCATCTGGTAAGTAAGCGAGACCAATGTGCTACATACTGCTGATATCTAAATCGTCTGTTAATGACCACGTACGAACACGAAATCAAACTTTATTTACATACTGTGACGAAGTGCCAGACATTCGGCCACCGCTAGTAGAGCTAGATCGATTCGAAGATGCTTGGTAGCTTGTGCTCTACCAAGTAGTTAATGCAACTGACTCGAACCAATATCAACAGTTGAAGGACACCGACCTCTGGATCAGTCTGCAAGAACGTAGAGACCTGAACTTGTCTCTGTGGCGGCGGTCGAGCGGCGGAAGCAGAACTGGCGTAATCTATTTGACTATGCTGTTGCTGCTCTTCCTCCCGCTGCTGTGGATTGGGATCAGTGGCTGGCGACGGGGAGGTTGTGGAAGAACGGTCTAGAGATCCGGATGCCAGAATGGAAAAATGGAAGTCTTTAACACTAGCGTATATTATTGCCGACGTCTGTCCTCACTATAAATTCGAGACGTGATCAAATTAGTGACTGAGACTAGTTGTGTCTTTGATATATAGACCTTTTGGCCCCGCAATAAAAACTAATTAATAAAATAAGAGTCCAGGTCACTGGTTTGCTGCGGCTTCTACAAAAGGGTTGTGTCGAACTGAAGTGGCTGGCAGGTGATGTTGAGTGAACCCCTAATCACATGGAAGTCAGACTGTTATAGGCGACCAGTATGCTTCTGAACGACTATTATGATATGAAAAATTGCGATTAAATCTACGTTTCATGATGCATATCAGCGATGTACAGCCCTTTTTTTGTTTGCCGTCCAAAAAGGTTCTCGTGAAAAATATTGAGATTGAAACCACGGTTAAAAATGATCGACATACGGTTTTCAAATCGTAAAAGAAAACAAAAACAACGAACAATAACCAAATTGAAATGTCACAATATATATAGGCGAACAAAATAAAAGAAGACAAATGTGTGTAACATAATCGCATTGGACTGCGATGAAATCTCCAACCGATCGGCGACGTTCACGCCGTTAGATGATAAAAAAAAGTGCCTTATCCACAAACCGCTTCGAAAAAGTATATCATATACTGCCACCACAATAGTACCCATGTCACAGATCTCCCGTACTAATCAAACACAATCCACCTTGCCAAATACTTACATCACACTATACTATATATAATAATTGCAGTTGGAATAGAAATAAAAATAATATATTGATCGTTGACCACAAATTCACTGTCTTATAAATATAATATTCACTCTTGCTTCGAAATCATCGTGTCGCATCCGTAAATACGCTATAAATAAACGAAGCACGAAATATCAATTGTCGACATTCTTCCGTCTAGACAGTTTGCCGTTCATCGGACCAGAAAGACTTTCGCTTATAATGTTGGACTTTTCCATTCCTTCTTCTGGATGGCAACGCCTTGCACAGCCGGTGCATCGACGAACCAGGTAACTTTGCCGCGGGCACCTTCGTTTACAAGACTGCACGGTAGACCAGCTTCTGGGTCTTCAAATATAGTCTTCAATACCTCGGCCTTCGATCCACCTGTGGCGACAAAAGCGATTCTGCATTTTTGAAACGTTAGATTCCACGTTAAGACAGAAGTGGAGATTTAATATTGATGAATATTACCTTAGAGAGTGCGTTACAACGGGAAGAGTGAGCGTGATTCGTCTTGGGGGAGGCTTTGGCGAATCCTCAATCGCAGCAACCCAAGCGACATTCTCCCTTAATAATTCATGTCCGGGGAACAAGGAGCAAGTATGACCGTCCGGACCACAGCCGAGAAGCAGGAGATCAAATGACGGCAGTCTGACGGAGTCTACAAGAAATATTTTACGTTAGTATTAAACAACAAAGTAAGGACATATCATCTTCAACCAAGTGTACCTTTTGCGGCGAAACTCTTAATTAATTCCTTCTCGTATGCATCGGCGGCCTCGAGGGCATCATCAAGCAGACTCGCATCAACGTGGAAAACAGTGGGCTGAGGGGTTTCTTCGGGAAGGTGGTCAAGAAGATCTCTCTTCAACAGTCCATAATTGCTTTCAGGGTCGTCAAGAGGCACAAGTCGCTCGTCTGCAAAGAATATTTGCCTAAAAACAACAAGAAAAAATTAATATCATATTCCGATCAAAAATATCTTGCCCCCCTTCATCAGCTTTGCTGTATTCATGACGTTTTTCCCAACACCATTGACGTTGAGTCGAGGACAATTGCAACCAACATCAACTTGACAGCAAGTACACCACTTCACAGACACGGCCCGTACCACGTACACGCGTGATCGAAACCGCGATTACCGAAGATGTACTCCTACATGCATGCTCAGAAAACATACCATTTTGCCCATTCAATGCCCTCGATAGGCAATATCGCCTTGCGCAAGTTGGCGACGAGCGAACCGCCGGAGACAGCGATCTTGAATGCGTCGTGACGTTGCAGGGCAGCTGCCTGGGCCTGCAGGATGTACTCCGCCAACGCAGGCGCCATGGCGTCGGCGTCGTTAAACACGAAGATTGACGGGAGAGTCGGCATGGCGGAGAGGCGAGAAGAGAACAGATAGCTAAGGGATGCGGGAACAGAGCAGGACCAAGTCGAATTACACCGTCGAAGGCGGAAGTCGGATAGTGGTTTCGTTCGTTATAGGCTGATTTTGTAGGCACGAAGCTGTTTCAGGAAGTGTTTGCCCTTGCACAGATCAGTGCAAATGGATGACGTTTATGCCACTGCTGTTGTCGAGAAAACGGCACAATTGCACAATATGCATGGCTCTAGCTGATTACGTCGTTGTTGGGCAACTGTCACGTGAAAACCCTACGCCCTGGCGCGAACATATGATTTTATCGCTCGTCGCACAAGGGGACCAACCATCATTGGGTTTGGGCTTTGTTAAGCTATAATGTACATCATGCAAAATCTGTATATCGCTCGAAAAACGAGGTTTTGATAAATATCAAGGTTACTACTCTTCCAGGATATCCTTCGCCATCATTTCCTCTTCATCTACCCCTCCTGCCCACAAGTAACGACTGATGACGAGGGCGAAGACGCGATGTCAATCTCTGCGATATGGACGACGAGATACTTTGAAGTCTGTATACCAACAGACAGATATCACCAATAATCTCACAAAGCTTCGATAGTTCAACTACTGTAAGATCAGCTCGGACCTGTCACGACAGGTATGCTGAAGGAATACCAGCGTAACAAACCACATGACCAAAATGAGCTTCATAGCCATCCTTTTCAGCCATCCTTTTCTTCGAAGGTCCATTGAGGTGGTCAGAGCGACCCTTCTCCATATTCACTGTAACGAGGCGGATTCCTGCCCTGCAGGTGTAAGACATTTGCCTTTGTCACAAGTCGTCTTTGTAAAGTATCCAAGCCGAGATGGACAGCCAAAAGGAAAATCTCAGCAAACTCTTTGGTGGCACAACAAATAAGTACACTAGCCATGGCTCGGAATTTTGCGCCATATGGCATCGAATTCAAGAGCTTTCTTCGGTATCGACTTCCAGGCATCTTCAACGGTCATCAGACCCTGCCGAATGTGCTGTTGATTAAAACAGACTTTATGCCGAGTCGACGGTGGAAGGAGTCTGCCATACAAGTCTACAAAGAACTGATCCTCCGGGGGCAGACCCATAAGAGTATCTGGAGAAAGGCACGCGAGTAGATAATGATACTGCATTTCAAAATACCCAGAGACGAGAATATTCCAGCCGGGCTTAAGCGCTCCTTCGACAATCGCATTGACCAGAGCTATAAGTCAGAAAAAAATTAGCCCAAGTCCACCACCAAGATTGAACTCAAACGAAAGAGTTAAGAGGAGAAGAAAGAGATGTACATGTTCACGACACACTTACCATCCAAATAGAACAACCGTTTTGGAAACCGGCACCGTGTACTAGGATGCAAGAAAGTGTTTTTTGACACACTTGATACTGAAAGATCCATATGCCAGAAACTTGCTGGAACAAGCATAACTGTAGTAGGAAGCAGTTCAGAAGACATTAGACTATATCCTGGCCAGCCTTGAGGGGCAATCGTCGCTTTCTTATCCACATAGCAATCGCGGCCTCGTGATTCCTGGAGTCCTTGCTGAAGAATGACGGTGAGCGCATCTTCGAGTTGCTCGTCAGCGACCGCGAGGCACAAATCACAAACGACCAACGGATAGCCTAGAATTGAGATGATGGCATCGCCAGCGATACAGTGTCTGATGTTGTGATCTTCGAGTCATTCAGAGAGACGATAGAGGCCCCACTCGGGCGATTCATTAAGAGGTTCATCTGCACTGTAATCTGCCATTTTGCTGGATATAGGCAGTGAACATCCGAAGCGGAACTTGGAAAGGAGGTAGGACTTTAGTGGCTCCAACTACATAACCGAAGCGTTGTCACCGACTTTGCTCGGTTGGTTTAGGGCTGCCAAATAACGCGGTCCCAAGGTGCAACGCGTCCTTTTTTATATATATGGATCCCTCCGTGTTACTTACTCTCTCACCTGTACCAATCGACTTGAATTAGCGTGTCAAGCCACTCAGAGAGAATTGTGGTGTGTATCGGCGTGCGATTCAATCCCTACGATGTTTATTCTTGTTGGCGGTGCTGCCGCATACTTTCAACTGCCACCAGAGTGTGACAAACGATGTGGACATTCTCATTCGCGACCTGAATATTCAGGACCATCTCAAAACAGTTGACGACTTCGAGGTTGTTGGTGAGAAGCTGTCTTATAGAAAAATTCAAATAGATACACATCAAAGATGAAAGAAGGAGAATCGCTCGAAAAACACTTCCACAACATGATATACTTTTGGGACAGCTCAAGGTAGCAAAAGTGGACATAGATGCACCAATGTTTATGGAAGTGTTTGTAAGATCGTTGACATCCTTTTACAACGATGCATTACCTTTCGTTAATTACAGCAAAAGATATGACTATTGAGAAAATGTTTTCGGCTTTGACACATTTTCGATTGCAGAGAGAAACTCTGACAAAGAATTTAGTCAGCTCAGCTTACACTGTCTCTGAATCAGCGTCGTCAAAGCAAGACACTCGTTTCACGTCATCACAGAACAAGAAACAAAACAATTTAAGGTCAACAAAAGCAAAAAGTTTAGTAACAAATCAACGAAACCAGTCACATGCAATCATTGTGGGATGAGATATCATGAAGAAAAAGACTGTCGAATCAAAAGGTTTCAACTGAAGAAACTTTAGCAACGGAATTCAGTCAATTCCGCCACTGCTTACTCTTCAGCGTCGCTAAAAAAACTTATCCCAGATGGATATGTCATCGCTGAAAATAGTCGGAATGTTTGGCGAAAACGAAAACGCAAGGCGTCTGGAGAAGACTGGATCGTTTGCTATAACTTCACAAGGACGAGAGAGTGAGACTTCCGTGAATACAAAGAAATCATGTCTCTGCGGCAGGAATCACTCTTATCGGAAATGTCGTAGATCATTGAGTCGTCATGGAAACCAGCTTGGCAAAGGAAGCCCTAGAGAAAGCGCGTACTCAAAGAATAAAAGCACGGTTTCCTGTTGCCCGAGTTAATCTAAAACGGCACTGCTTATCTTCACAACCGAACCCTATTAGAAAAAAATGGTTGGCAATCTCCAGCGTTGGAGATGCACCATGAGTGGTTACGGGCTAATAGGACGGATTTCACGATGGCACAGCCTATGCCTTCAGCCAATCACCTTGAGGCGTATGGCTGCGCAGCCTATCCGCTAACCTCCGACGCCTTAAAAGGCTCTCGAACCGAAAACACAAGCTGGAGCCGAGCATATTGGGTGGCTCATTGGTTATACGGGCGTGGCCGGGATATACCGAATAGTTACTGATTCCCTCCAAGCAAAGATGCATATAGACGAAGGATGTCTCATTTAACGAGATTCTACGATCATAGTTATAAGGATTTATCATCTCAACTAACAAAAGGTATTGAGACTATTAAGATTCCAGAGACGAACAGGGAAATCGAATCCATTGATCCAGCTGCCTACATAGAGACTGAAAGTGAGGATACGATTGTTCTGGCAAGACCAGATACGCCAGCTCAGGACCTGAAATATGGACCTGGATAGTGCACGGCATGCAACAGTATAGTTGGTAAATTCCGAGCCGAGTATAGAACCCGAGTCCGGCCCAGCTACTGCAGTACGATTTGATGATATACAGCCCGACCGTGCGAAGTACTCAATATCAAACAAAACTTAATCTCAAAACATATATACTACAAACAAAGAACTGCGAACTCCCAAGCGTAACATGATTCATATGTTACTCCTCCGATCCAAAACCTTAACCCCTCATCCAATAATACGTTTTATCTATAACTATGCAATAGCACATTCGCCTTCTTCATTATCATTCCATAACGTTACCACATCTCCAGCGCCACCACCCTGCCTAATTCGAGCCGCAAGGTCGGCAAGAATATGCCTCGTAAATCCTGTATCCTGCATGCCCTGCCTCGAGTTCTGCTCATTAGTGGCAACAATATTATACTCGTCACTCATCTTCATTCGCGATGGACCAAGAAACTTTCGCGGCGCAATAAGTTCCTCCTCCAACCTGTGAACACGTTCTAGGTCCTCGCCGCCATCCTCTTCCTTGGATGATTGGGTCGAGTACCCTTTGCGAATGTCGGTCGCCTTTGGATACGTCTCCACATACGTCTCAAACGCTTCGACCGGTTCCAAGAGCCTAATTGAAGCTCGCTGCCCTGTATTCTCGCGCCGGGTATGTAACTTGGGAGTATAATCTAGACTGTACGGACTAAATATCTTGATGGTCCGGTCGATGCCTGATGCTGCAATCTGAGGTATGTGCGGATGTGGTTGCATGACGTTAACGATTTCGGTATCGGCGTCCAGTATTTGGACAATCTGTCCCGTCGACTTCTCCCATACAAAAACGTGACCACTGTCCGAGCCAGACATAATATACTCGTCATCTGCGCCAAAGAAATTCACGTCCTTAATCTGGATTCACTAGAGTTAGCTGGCCAATACATACATACATACATACATTCTGGGACTGATGATTACATACAGTTTGAACGTTGCAGTGGCCGCGATAGACATTCAATGGTGCGACAAATGGAACGTCACCTTCGGCACTAGATGGGCCCTGGCCGTTGATAGTATATCGAAGCCAAGGTGTCCCATCTTCGTCGTCTATGTCGAGCTCACCCAGTTCGTCCTCGTCGTCCTCGTCGTCCTCGTCGTCGGGTATGTCGTATAGGTCCTCACGATTGTTTTCCGAACCTTCTTCTCTGTCCATCTCGTAGCCGTCTTCATCATCATCTAGATCCATATCCCCGGACGAAGTCCCCGCTTGACCATCATTGTCAAAGCTGTTTGTGGAACCTTCTTCGTCAGACCCTGCCGGCGGCTCATAGTCGGCATCATTTTCATCGTCCGGGATCACTCCAACGTCTGAAAGACTTCCTGCCGAGTCAGGAATGGCAACGGAATCCTGTGCCTGCTTCACGGTAGGTGCCGACGCCTGATGGCCCTCCTCTGACTCGTGGTAACGCGGACCTTGTACCGCAGCCGATGGATCATATCGACGCATTTTGACGTCAATTATCTCCATTTTATCGTGCCAATTTGGTGCAAACGCCTCATTAAGTAGCTCGTCCGTTATTTTTGTAGCTTCAACCTTGAGTAATGCAACAATCACACTCCACCACTCTCGCATCGGAATCGTGGGACACTCAACATCAGCATGCAAAACCTGAACCATGAGATATTCGGACTGGTACAGTACCATATTTGCGGGTCTATCCGGGTCTAGCAAAGGCTCGTGATTATCGTACTGCTCTCTACTAAATATATCTTGATGCGGAGGCAGGATGGTCCGCTTACGAGATGGCAGATTAAAGCCATGTTGAAAAAGGCATCGCAACACGTCGTATCGTGGCGACCATCCGGCTGCAACTTTTGGTTCCGGCCATTCTTCCTCCGAATCGGACGCGTCCACTTCTTCATCCGGGTTCACGGCACCGACATTGCGACGACCTTGTATTCGGAGACGCTCTCGCGTTTGGTAACGGTTCGTTATGCTGGCCTCCCGTCGACGAAGAAAAGTTGCCATCGCGACAACAAGTTTGTAAACTTCAAACTGAGCCCAGTTTAACGGAACACGAAAGTCACTGAATTGTTGCAGTAATGTGTTAACTTGTCGTGATGATGAGGGAAAATTCTGGTGCTTGAAAAAGTTGACTCGCAGCCGCGTAAACGTCTTTTTGAGGTGTTGCAAATTGGGTCTCGACGGTAACGACGGGCTCGAACTCGAACCCGGTGCGCTGTCGATGATCATGCTATCATCAGAACTGGCGGCAAGTGAATTACGACGGCGTTTTCTTCCTGATGGAGATGCCTCGCGATGTTCAGAGCTTTGACTACTTTCATCGCTATCCGCACTACTGGCTCGAGGGTTATGTTTCGGTTTAGAACTCGTTGATAGCATTATACCGCTCATATCCTCAAGCAGCGGTCCTCCAGAGTGAATGTTAAACAAGTAAATCCCTTCGGCGGACCAGCTTCCGACCAACTCGCTCGGATGTGCTGTCGAGAACCTGGCGCTTGTAACATGATGACCTCGCTTGCTCCTAGGTGCAAACCGTCTGACACACTGCGTGCTCTTATCTGGATTCGTCGGCATACCCCAAGTCGCTTTGATATCCCGGGCCAAGAACCTTCGGTCGTGGAGAAAAAGGGCCCAATGTGATCCGCCAATTGCTAAATATTGAGGCTGCGACGGCGCCATAGTCAATGCGTGGAGCGAGATTCGATAATCACGGTACGAGATCAACGGTGGTGGAGCAGAGTCAACAGTGTAATATCGACTAGGCTGTCGGAGATCAATATGCCGGACGTCTCCTACATGGGGAATGTTGTCAATCTCCAAGAAATAATAATTTTTTCTTACAAAAAAACAAATACATACCGTCTTCACTACATGTCAAAAAAGTATGAGGATTATGACCGTCAGGAACAATTCTTTTAACACGATCCACATAACACCGAAAAACCTCACGCCGCTTGGACGCTCCTTCATTAATGTCAAATACGCGGACCTCACTATCTCCAGCCGCTGATACTACCACGCTACTATTCGTCTGCGGCATGAACTTGACAGAAAATATGTTATTAGAATGACCAGTCGCAAATCTGAGCTTGAGCGGGTAAGAAGGCGCATCAGTGCTGTATATGTTGATGTACGTATCGTCACTGCCGGAAGCAAGGTATTGTCCATCAGCGGACCAGCAGAGTGAGTTGACACATCCGGTGTGACTTCATACCGTCAGACACACTAGCTCGGAAAGAGGCCAAATATACTAGTAGACTTAATACATACCCATACAGTTGATGTGTGAGCTCAAGATCGTCTACCCATTTGCGCGAGGAGTATACTCGTTTGATCGCGTTGCCACGATCAAGTTCGCGGTTCAGGAGCTGCCGCTCAAAAGCCATACTCGATCTTGTCCTAAAATTTCAACAAAGTTTCCTCTTCGATTTATCATTGGTACATTTGAAATGATGCCATTGGGTGTTTGAAATGACAATCGCTTAAAGAGGGCATAGATGAGCCGCTTGGGGTCGCCTAATCCTTTACAACATTCAAGCTATCCCGTGACGTCACCAAGACAAATCACTCGGCAACTCATATATTGGCGGTCAATTTTCGGGTTTATGGCGACAATTGAATCTTCGCAATAGCAAGGAATGTTATTAGATACATGGCAGGAAATACAACCTCACAAATTTAGTGTGAGCCTATTGTAACTGCCGGCTTTGGGAAATTCGAATAAAACAACAGCTTTTTGCGTCTAAAGGCCTTTACCAGTTTCCTTTCGGAAGTGTAATTGCGGTTGCAACTGATGGGACTATTTGAAAATTTGCTACAAGACATACATACCAAAATATTTTACAACAGAAACTCAGGACCGCTGCAAACCCTCCAAGCTGCCAATTTCAAATCAAAGGCGTTAGGAAAAAAACAAATTAAAGTAGTGCTGCCAAAAACAAATTGAGTAACATTACAGACAAGAGCACGCACAAGCCAATGAAAAAAAACTAATATATACCAAAAGTATAACAACCCTTATGCCCGTATATCAACACCACTTTTAAAGTACCGACCTTGTATAAAGTAAACGAATCCGAAAAACAACAAAAAATGCCGCTTACTCGACAGTCACAGCCTTGGCCAAATTCCTTGGAAAGTCGACATCAAAGCCCTTCTTGACCGCAAGCCAATAGCTCATCAGCTGAAGAGGAATAACATTCAACAAGCCCTGTAGACAGTCGACCGTGGCAGGAATCTCCAGCGTGCGGTACGTTTTCTTAAGCTTTGCGAGAGCACCCTCATCCTTGTTGCAGATCAAAATCGGGTTGCCTGACCGGGCAATAACTTGCTCAACTGCACTCATTACCTTAGGGAAGAGCGAGTCATGGGTAGCAAGAACGATGATGGGTAGATCCTCGTCCACGAGCGCGAGAACACCGTGCTTGAGTTCACCTGCCAGGACACCCTCGGAATGCATGTAAGAAATCTCTTTGATCTTCAGAGCACCCTCCAACGCCGTAGCGTGTTGGTACCCACGGCCGAGCAGGAGAAGGGACTTCTGATTGACAAGGTGGGTTTCAGCCATCTCCCTGATGCGGTCGTTCAAAGCAAGGACCTCCTTAATCTGCTGAGAGATCTTGGCTAAACCATCAATGATTGCATGACGGCGGGCCCGCTTCGAAATACGATCATCCGATAGCGACAGGGCCATCATGACCAAGGCAACGTATTGAGAAGTGTAAGCCTTGGTGGATGCGACACCGATCTCGGGACCAGCGTTGATATGGACTCCGCAATTCGTCTGGCGGGAGATGCTGGAACCGACACTGTTGACGATACCGACAGTCAGTGCACCACGTTCAGTGCAGTACTGCAAGGCAAGCATAGTGTCGGCGGTCTCACCAGACTGGGAGACAAAAACGCAGGTATCATCACGAAAAACAGGAGATCGACGGTCCAAAAAATCTGATGCCAACTCAACCACAATCGGGATCTCCGTCAACTCCTCGAATATTGCTCGTGTTGCCATGCAGGAATGATATGAAGTACCACACGCTACCATGATAATCCGGCGACACCGTCTGATTGTGCTTAGGTACGCCGACAAACCACCAAGCGTAACAGTCTTCTTTTCGAAATCGATACGACCGCGCATTGTGTTGACGACCGACTCAGGCTGTTCGAAGATCTCTTTCTGCATGAAATGGTCGAAGTTGCCTTTCATGATCTCATTCAATTCCATCTCGAGCGTCTGAATAGATCGGATGGTAGGCTGACCCTCCTCACGGCGAACACGGTGAATATGGAGCTCACCATCGTAGATATGCGCAATATCGTCATCCTCAAGGTATAAAACTTTTTTCGTGTGCTCGACGACAGCGGAAGGATCAGATGCAAGGAAGAACTCAGCCTGCATGGGGATACCATCATCGGAGATAAATGCTCGTGATTGGGATCGGCGAAGGTCCGATCCATTAAGGGGCACGAGAAGAGAATTTCCAGACAGGCCATTGGCGTGAGGAACAGCCAATGTGGGAGAAATAGGATCGCCGGGACCATCAACAATGATTTCCGGGAAGTCAGGGAATTCGACGTCGACGAAGTCTACCTTGAGCTTCTTCTCAGTCTTGACACCGATCAACAATGGCGAACCTTTGCGAGTAGCAATGATCTCGTTAGGGTAGTGAACGGACTTGAGGAGAAGACCGTAAGCGCCTTGCAATTCCATCAACACGAGTTTGGCTAGTTCGGTGAAATCGAGATCACGGTGTTTGTTGAGATCGTAAACATATTTGGCTAATTTCGCTATGCATTCAGTATCGGTCTCGGTCTCGAACAAGAAACCTTTGGCCTCAAGGAGAGCCTTAAGCTCTCTGTAGTTCGTGATGATACCGTTGTGGACGACTACAAACTCATTGTCACGGTCAGAGCGATGAGGGTGAGCATTAATAGGAGACGGTTGACCATGAGTAGCCCATCGAGTGTGAGCTATGCCGACGTGAGAAACAAAAGTCCTGTCGTCCTTGGTCTGGGAAGACTCGTAGAGTTTGCGAAGGGCGGAGACCTTTCCTACTTCTTTGAAAAGCAGAACCGCATTGGGCTTGTCACCGTCGATAGCAAGACCGGAAGAGTCATATCCGCGGTACTCGAGCCGTTGCAGACCTATTGTCGTCAACCAACAGCGCTAAATAAAAAAAAATTTACAGGAGATCACAACCACGCACCATCAAGCAGAGTATTCACGATATCGCCCCGGGTCTTCTCGACCAAATAGTTAACGTAGCCAAAGATTCCACTAGTAACGACGTCAGTTATAAATTATTGCATGGGCTGAAACACGGGCGGGCCGAGAACAGAGAACGCGACAAAACAGGATAACTCATACCACATATCTCTGGAAAATACGTTGCAGCGGCAATAGTTTGAATTACAAAATAGACACGACCTAGCGAACCGATATTAGATATAGAATGAGATGGGGACCACTTGCAGTCAGGACTTGGGGGGATGTATGCATGTGGCAGGGCGACAGGGGCAGAATATATACGACTTAGGTCGGCCTGTGGGCTGAACTAATAATTGCCCAACGCCGCACCCGGCAAATGCCGGGAGGCGGGTCAGTCCTGATTCTGCGTACGTAGAAGGGGCTGACCCGGATTGCCCGAAGCGGCAAAGCGTAAACAAGCCCGCATTTCTCCTGCATTGCTTAAGAGGGCTATTTATAGTCGCAAAAGACTCCGAGGCAGTGCTTTTCCACAGAAGATGAAACTCTGTGGCTGTCGTGCCCGGCACAGGACTCAGCTGCAACATTCCAGCTTGAGTGTGTGTTTAAGGATTCATTGGACGAATATGTCTAACCCTGTTCAATTAGAACTAGATCCGGTTTTGTCAACTGCTGTCAACGGCGAGGAAACAAAAAAGGCGCCTCGGACACGCCCAAGAAAACTAGTCAGGGGTAGTTCAGTTTTAGTAGCAAATAGAGTTATTTCGAAGTTAACTTATAACTAACATTGCCCATTGTTTATTCATTGATTCTGCTCCGACCGGTTTAAGCTGGATTACTGAGCAAAATATGCGGGTAGAACCGAGCCACCTTTTAGCAAACTTTGTGTTAATGCGTATACTTTTCTAGCTTTACTCAGTTAAAATTCTTGTACGTGGCAAACCCGACCACAGTGCAGACTTATGCGGAAAGTGCTGCATCATGATGCTGGTCTATATTTATCCGGGCTGCTGACTGTGACCACGAATTATTCTGCACTGTCCTGCTTCTAAATTCTAATCTACGGATAACGACGCTGTCTCGACTAACATTAACTGGTGATAAAACAATTGGCGGGGCCCACAAAGAAGGCATCTGAATACGCCAAGTGTGGCGGTGTTGAGTATGCCATTATTATCATAGCATGCGGCTGTGCATGTGGTGGCTTCGCTTACTCGATCGACCACCTCGCTAATATGCCGCACGGATTCATATTCATCTCGACCATATCTCTATTGCCCCTTCTATAATGCAATGCAATCGATAATATACACAAATAACGCCTATTTTAGATACGATACCCGCAAGCCGGAAGCTACTAGCCTAAATTTCTCCAGTCGGAGTCTCTAGTTTAATAAACCGCGCCTGAAGCCAAATTCGATACATCTTCAACTTCCTCTTGCGATTAACCAGCAGCCGTCTATCCGTACCCATCTTGTCAACAGAAAATTTCGTGCCAAAGATCTTTCGCAGTTCTTCTTCAGTAAAGAAGTAAACCCGGGTACCATCGCCTCGCGCATAAAAACTATCCTGCAGTAATCGACCACCTTTAAATCGCAATTGCGCCATATCATACCGACCATAATCCCTGAATAAAATCTCACCACCAGGTTTTAGTAATCGATCAATATTTCTGATCGCAGTGTCCCACTGCTCCGGTGCTAGTGCGCTGAAGACGAATATTAAGATAACAAAGTCCACAGAATGTTCCTTCAACCCAGCTGGTAATCTGCCGCTGTCATCCGCTAAATCCCACACATCTGCCGCAGCCTTGGCAGCGTCAAACTCTGGCGATTCGCGTACGAGTTCAACGGCCCTGTGCGAAAAATCCACGCCGACAATCTTCAATTCCGCGTTTTCGTTCGCTGCCAAGATGGGAAACATCGTGTTACCGGCCCCGCAACCAACTTCGAGAATAGTTTTTGGTCCCGAATTTGCTGCCGTCGCTTGTGCGTAAATTGAAGGAAATTCGAGACGTAGCCATTTCCTATCTTTAAAGAAGTTGGATTTGTTATTGCGGTAGAATAGGTCCCAATACCTCGAGGGATTAGACATGTATAATTCTGTGCCGAGGTTAGACCATATATCGACTTTGCCAATATAACTGTTTTTTTCGACCAACATACTTTTGTCAAAGTCATTCACAGGATTCTCTCTCTGCTTCTCAAGCTTCTGTTGTGCGAGGACCTCCTGCTCTTCATCCCATTCAACGTGATCCCTATACTGCCATTAGGACATATTCTTTCGCCACAGCTACTCCGTCCCTTACCATGCGTTAAAATCCCAGACAGCCTCTTCGTCTTCTAAGTACCGCTGCCCAAACTGAAACGGATCGTCCCTTTCTGTTCGCGGGATGTCCCATTTCGATTGATATGTCCCTATTTTCGCCGTTGTTGCATCAAGCACAGCTTCGCTTGAGTCGATAATTGCTTCGATAGAAGTCTCTGCAGTTATCGGTGGCATTGGCGGGTTTTGTTACTGGTCCTCGTCCGCTTGTGAATGCACTAGTCTATCAACCCACAAAATTTGCAACACAGATATGTGAAGGGAAACCAACAATGTAAATATTTTTCTTAATTCTCGCCCGCGAAGGTTCGCCATCGAGCCGATCTCAAAACTTTGTTTGCTGATATTTTCAAGTCGGTCAAAGTTTTCACATTCTCGCACAAGTCCATCGACAAAATACGATAATTTAATATCTTTTGACGACGCGAAATATCAACTTAAATCTTCCCGGTCAGGGGTATTTCTCTACCTGCCTTGTTTTACTGCGCTTCAAGCTTCTGCAGGCCAAATGAGGCCGCCTCATCTGTCAGATTGCACCGATGGATTTGATTACTTCTGATTTATGAGATATTGGATATTTGGATTTTTTTGTCTACTAAAGTTTGCTGTTTGCGCTTCTCGAGATGTCTGCTACTACTGTCACTACGCCGTCACAGTCACAAACTTCCGCCTATATGAATTTCAACGCCACTATCCATTGAAACCTCTTATCATTAATGCCACTACTTACGCTGTTCTTTGCCTTTTTTACTCCGTCCTTTACACCTGCGCAGCTCTGTGTGACTGCTTTTCTTTGTTCTCATATTCTTGTCTCTCCTTTCTCTGCGCCTCCCTCCTCCATGCACTAGCAAAGTTCCACTGCACAAAAGGGCCCACTAACGCGACAAGTTGCACAGCAACACAGATTGTGAATGCCAACCCAACTCCAGTGCGATTTATCATCGGCATCACGGTACTTGTGCCACCAGCGGCGAACAAACATCTAGCCAGATTGAGACTTGCGCTCGCCGCAGCGCTTCGGTTGGGAAAAATATCGACGAGGTAGGTTATGATGACAGACTGCGTTAAGACGGCGGTCCATCCCGTGATGAATGTAAAAACGATGGGAACCGCAATATGGCCGTGATCGGGATATTGAATTGTCCAGCCGAAGAGAGTAATAGACAGACATTGCAACAGAGAGAATACGGGAACGAGCCGGAGACGAGCTTTTTCGATGGGGATGTGATCTTCCCAGTTGGCCGTGGAGCGGGAGAGATCATTACCGGTTGCGACGTTGGTTGCACACGACTGTGACTCGTATTTGGCTTTGACGCGCCGGTAGTCCATATCGAGAATTTTTCCGCGTGACAAGCGTGCCAATCATGGAGCCCGCACCGTTCGCGATAAAGGTCGGGCCTATTTGGATTTCATCAAGGCCGTAGCGCTCTTTGAACAGAGTGGACATGGCGGTAATACTCATTTGCCAGACAGCATAGTAGATGAGATGGCGAGGAATATGATGATGGGAGCGGCATGCTTGCTGCTGAGGATGCGGAAGGGTCCTGTAACATCTATGCTTTTTCTCGCTGCAAGTTGTAGCGAGATCGCATCTGGATCCCACTTTACTCTGGTGGTCATCAGGTAGATGTTCAGAGCATATCTGCGCAATGGGTTGGTTGGGATCCGGCTCCCATTTGCAACCATTGATCTCAGCGTCTCAGGTAGCAGAAAGAGTAGCAAACAAGAGGAAGAGACCGCTGTAGATGGTTAAGAACCAGAAGATTGCCCTCCATCCCAAAGACTCAGCTAGAGCGCCTCCGATTACAGGTTCGACAGCAACAGGTACAAGCAGTCCCGCTTGGAAGATCCCCATAAAGCCTCCACGGTCAGCACGGATGGTGATATCGCCGATCACAGCTGAACCGATCACAATTGTACTGGCGCTGCCAGTTAGCCCTGCCCGGAGTTTCCATATCGGGTGCTGGTAAGGTGTTTATCGCTAAGGTAGTTGTCGCGGGGACCACAGCCACCTGCCAGCGCTCAATGCCGATTTTTTCGGAAGGTATGTTCACCTCCAATTGATCTCTTCTCTGTCCCTCCCCCCGGGGTGTTCTTCCCTATCGGACATGACGCGCCCTAACCGTTAGATCAATGAGTCTGATAAATTCACCGGTGAGGACCTGTCTCTCCTGCCTCAAATCCTTGGGAAATCACGGGCCAGTTAGAAATGAATGCCGTGATAATGTGCGGCTCTACTAGCGAGCCGCTGCCGGTGCGGCCATCCTAACCCACCAACCTAGCAAACTGTGATTGTGAATATCATCCCAGTCCGGAAAATAACCTGCCTCAGAGCTTGCAGGTTCCAACGACTGTAATTTGACCTTCGCGACGCCATCACTTCTGAGTTCTGAACTGTCAAATTATCTGAGGATTATACCACCTGTTACTGTGCTGTCATTCTGGTATTAACAATCCTCTGACTGACGCGATCCATGTGTGCTATCGGTGATCGGGAAGTTATGGATCTGCAGCACGCGACCCTCCGCCCGCTGAGCTGCAACATATATCCAGCGAGCGCCAGGAAGGAGAGAGAAAGAGAAAAGCTAACGGCAACACTTTTTCCCCCGAGATTATTAAGCGGCTTGCAATGACGGAACATTCCACAGAGCCTTCAGAATTGTTGAACATTGTCAGGCGGCCGCTTTCGCCAGATGTCAGGCTGGAAGTTCCAGCGAGTCTGGCGGAATATGAACGAGTACAAGAGGTCCTTGAAAACGAAGGAACCAAGTATGTAAGTTCAAGATCTTTTTCATACTCTCTTGACAGAAAGTCACAGGTATCCACAACTGTGGTTCGATGGCACCAGGAACATTGCCATTGTCGTGGCTGCACCCAGTGCAGTTCATGGTGCAATGGCTGGCGGAATATTGAAGAGTATCTCGGACGAAGTCATGATGAATCAAGGAATTAGCTCTGAACTCAGGCGCGGACTCGTTTGGGTTGCTGACACAACAAATACTCGCGGTCTCACAAGGAGAGGGTGGGACGGTGCGCTTCTGTATGAACAAGGCAATCGTTCTACATTGATGATTGCCGTTGAAGTCGGCGTGTCACAGGCGTATGAAAGTTTGCGTGCCGCCATCTCGTGGTCCGTGTGTGCATTGCGCTGCCCTCTCGGGATTGCTATGTCTATCCGTGAAGGGGGCAGAGGAATTATACCTGATATGCTCTACTATCCCTCCATTCAGGAAGCAGATAATGCATTTCATGACGCCGAGGAGGATTTCCGTTGTCAATTGACTCAAAGTCCATACGGACCGTTGATCAGAGAACAAGTGACGTGGTATGGACGCGTTCGGCAAGTGATTCTCGAAGCCTACCGCATGCCGGACGAAAACTCCGCGCCACAGACCTTGCTGCACCCTTCACAATCTTTTGTAAGTTGAAGACTAATCAACTAGATGAACTGTGATCTCACGATGAAATAGATGATTGTAGAAGACGGCAAGTTTGTGGGTGACAACGTCCCGCCCAACCTTCAGGAAGTTGTGCTGGGGGATTGCATTCCCGGTCACATTCTGAGCGGAGAGGAGATCGAGGCTACGCCCGTAAATTTTTTTCGGCGACAATGGTTTGACAACAAATTTCAGGACTCAATGGTGAAGACTGCAGTCAACCGGATGCGGCGCAGGGCCCGATTTGTCAGATCTCCGTCTTTAAATCTGAGTTCATAGATATTTTCTGCCCGGTATATGTTGTTATTTTATTCTGATGTTCCGCGTTATCAATGCTCTATTCATTTTCAGTAGCGCAAAGTGTGCTTGCCATTATTCCACCTGAAATAACCGAACCGCTGACCCACTAACTGACAAGGGCTCCGGCTTCGTTTTATGGTTGCAAATTTGACATATAGACGGATTTGCGATGCAGGTGTGCGTTTAGGTCGTGAGGCCAATATGGGTTCAGCTTACGACCGTATTATTGTAGACATCAGAATTATTCTAGAGCATATCTCTGGGACGTGACATTTGGGCCACCCAGAGTAAACTAATTATATATGTTATTGAACCATAGCTCAGAGCTACAGTGTAAGTCTTAAAACGACGACTTCATTTCACCCTTAACAGAACGATACTGCGAGCAATGGCCGAAGATATGGATGTCGAGTTTGGTGAACTCGAAGGCAGCATCAGATGATGTTTAAAATAAAGGGGAAATGTCTTGACAGGTTCCTCGTAGATGGTCCAACAGCGGGTGGCAGTAATCGACACTGAAAGAGCTACGACCTGCACAACCATGTCGTCCAGGCACTCATCAACAGATGACCGACCGGTCCACTCTTCGAGTGCCATCTGGGTTCGAGGTTATCGAGGCCGAGCTTCATACCGGTGAAAGCTCACAACGCGGAAGGGGTAGAGGGCGAGGTCGTGCCCGAGGCAGCGGCCGAGGCAGCGGCGGATACCGGGCTCGAGGGGCGTCTCGTCGAACAGAGGTGCAAGCAGTGGAAGGGGGGACGTTTATGGTATTTGATGTCAATAATCTCTAGTTACAATCTCTATTGAACGAGGATTTTTGAGATTCACTTTACTTCACATGCACGTGACGAAGCCTTGCCTAAAAAGGAAAGGGTGTAGCTTTAGTAATGGGGGGGTGTAGCTTTATCCTGGGCCTTAAGTAACTCCTAAGGGAGGCTGTCCACATCTGTAGGAAGTCCCGCGGTCGAATGTCCCAAGGAGGAATAGTTTAGGGATACTCTAATCACCAAGGTCCAGCCTCTTATGATAGTCATATTGCAGATTTACTTTAACGTTATCTTCTGCACATAATTAGCGTTGCGACCATGCCGCAGCGCAGAACTAGTAAGGCGCGCATCATATTGATGATGCCAAAATCCCTGGTTATCAGTTAAATTTTTTTTTTTGGGTGAAAAGCCAGTTTTTACAAACTATTTACATGCATGTACTGGCGGCCAAAGGATACCATATAAAAACGAGAGCTGTAGTTTGTCTGTCAGTTGCGGCCATACCAAGAAGAAAGCACAGTTCCCCGTCCGATCAACACCAGTTAAGCTTCTTTGGGCCTACTTAGTACTGCGGTGGGAGACCACGCTGGAATCGTAGGTGCTGCAATTACTATTCCTTTATTTTTTTGTTTTTTTATTTTTTTTGATTCAGTAAAATTCTTAGCTACACCTTACGGTTTGTCTGAACGACAAGGGATTAGTGACAGGCCCCATGACTGAAACCCACTGATGGGTCCATAACGATGACAAATTATCATGAGTGTTATCGACTTATCCGTCGGTGACTCATGTGAGCGAAGGACCAATCGCATTTTCGTCTCTCAGTGTATTGTCTGTGATTGCTAAATTTACTTGGCGGACACGGAGAAGCCAAAGGCAAATGCCAAGCGATTCCAGTTAAAGTTGACGTGGCTGTTTACAAATTGCCGTGTTCGGCTAAGAGTTGAGGCAGCGATGGAGACTTGGGAGAGGCTGCGGGGGTTGAGTAATAAAGGGCCCTTAAGCAGGCCACTGATCTGCTTGCCAGACTGTCGCAATTCGGCGTCTTTTCTGTCGCAATTCGGCGTCTTTTTATAAGTAACGTGAATAAGGATGTGGTAGGTCCTTTCTTAATGCTACATGATCTTCCTTGATGTTTACTTGTCCATCTTAGTGGTATTTTCGGCTACGTCAATTATCTTGTCGAGAAAAGTCGGGGCGAGATAGTCGACACGCTCTTGACTGGTGTGTAGTATTTAAATCTTCAATATTTTTTGAACGTGAAATGAACGATCATCCGTTCTATCTAACAATCGCACTTTGCAGGTCTCGATCGACTAGAATACCGAGGATATGACTCGTCTGGCTTCGCTGTCGATGCCGACAAGGTCAACGTCAACTATATCATCAAGCAAGTCGGCAAGGTCTCTGAGGTCCGAAAGCTCGTGCAAGCGGCTAATATGGATATGAGCAAGCGCTTTTCCATACATGTTGGCATTGCGCATAATCGCTGGGCTACCCATGGTCAACCGTCTCAGATAAACGCTCACCCGCAGCGATCTGATCGTTCTGCCGAGTTCTTGGTTGTGCACAATGGTAACATCACCAATTATCGCGAGTTAAAGTCGTTGCTCGAGTCCAAGGGCTACCTATTCGAATCCGAGACCGATAGTGAGTGCATTGCGAAACTGGCAAAGTATGTGTACGATACGCACAATGGTCAGATTGATTTTACCGAATTGCTCAAGCTGGTCTTGCTCGAGATCGAGGGATCCTACGGCATCCTTATCAAGTCGACCCACTATCCCGGTGAAGTCATCGCTGCGCGTAACGGCTCGCCGTTGCTGGTCGGTATAAAGTCCGAGCGTAAATTGAAGGTCGACTTCGTCGACGTAGAATTCCCTGACATCACTGTCGAGGCTGTGCCAGATGATATGAGCACTCAACTTCATCCCCGCCTAAGTTTCCCGCCGCCAGCAAACGGTTTACTGGATACGGCAAGTTCGCTCATGGTGCCCGGTCTTCATAATGATCTCCGTCACTCACAATCCCGTGCGTTCATCTCGGACGACGGCATGCCCATCCCGACAGAGTTCTTTCTAGCGTCGGATCTAGCTGCTGTTGTCGAACAGACGAAGAAGGTGATTTTCTTAGAGGATGACGACATTGCTCATATCTATGACGGCGGTCTCCATATTCATCGTGTTCGGCGAGAGGAAGGGATGTCCTCAATTCGTTCAATTCAGACCATCGAGATGGAGCTGCAGCAGATCCGAAAGGGCAGCTTTGATCATTTCATGTTGAAAGAGATTTTCGAGCAACCTGAGTCCATTATCAACACTATGCGCGGTCGTGTCAATTTTCAGAATAAGACCGTAAAGCTCGGTGGTCTGTCTAATTATATAAGTGCCATACGGCGATCGCGACGAATTGTGATGATTGCGTGCGGTACATCGTATCATTCTTGCTTGGCTGTATGTATCCCAGCTATAATTTTCTGCATATCAAGCTAATTTGGTAGACCCGCGACTTATTCGAAGAATTAACGGACATTCCTATTTCTGTCGAAATTGCGTCCTACTTCCTCGACCGTCGACCGCCTCTTTTTCGCGACGACACTTGCATTTTCGTCTCTCAGTCCGGCGAGACCATGGATACCATCTTCGCCCTCAAGTACTGTATCGAGCGTGGAGCCATGTGCGTCGGTGTGGTCAATGGAGTCGGATCAGCTATTTCGAGACAGACCTTATGTGGCGTACACATTAATGCCGGTCCAGAGATTGGTGTGGCATCGACAAAGGCGTACACTTCGCAATACATCACTCTTGTCATGATCGCGCTCTCGTTATCGGAAGACCGATTGTCCAAACAAACGCGACGGAATGAGATTATCGATGGGCTGGCCAAGATCTCGGCGCAGCTTGAGGAAGTTTTAAAATTGAACGACAAGATCCAAGCTGTTGCGGAGACGCTGGTGGACAAGCCTAAGATGCTTATTCTCGGTCGCGGCTACCAGTACGCGACGGCGCTCGAAGGTGCTTTGAAAATTAAAGAGATTTCTTATATTCTGGCTGAAGGCATTTTGACGGGTGAGCTTAAACATGGCCCACTTGCCCTGGTCGACGAAGATATACCGATTATCATGGTCGCTACGAAGGATAAGTTGTTTGACAAGATTATCAATGGCATTGGTCAAGTTACCGCCCGAAGCGGCAAGCCTATTTTTATCGCATCCCAGAACGGTCCAGCTTTGATTGAGGGCAGCAACAAGAAGGAGAATGGCGTAACTGAGACGGCCGCGGCCGATTATAATGGGGCGGAGAAATCATACGTGAAGTTTGAGGTTCCGGAGACGGTAGACTGTCTGCAGGGTCTACTTAATATTGTGATTTTGCAGATCCTTGGCTATTGGTTGGCTGTGAAGAAGGGATATAATCCTGACCATCCACGAAACCTTGCCAAAGCTGTTACGACAGAGTAAATTATTGGAAGTAGTTTTGGTTTTTCCTTTTCGTGGGGGTTACTGTGTTGGAGAAATTACTGCTTTTGTCTATTTTATTTTATTTTTTTTTTGGATTTCGACGGCGGTATTGTGCAACTCTTGTAAACACTAAACAGTTTGTAGATTATTTGGCAATATAGTAATTAATAGATCGCATTGTCTCGATAGGAATTGTGGGCATTTGCAATCTGGAGTTGTAGGATAGCAGTATACTGTCATGTGTGATGGAGGGGCTCCGTATTGTGTGTCATCCCGTCATTGAGCCGCACCAATGACTGTTCGCGTGCATAAACGTCCTTTGCTATCACCAAGGATAATGATGGACTTGAATACGATCAGACTACTGCAATTGATTGAACAAAAATGACAACTTCAATTGTTGGTGCGACCGGCCTAGTTGGTGGTAACTTCCTAACTCTATCCCGAACCGCTGACCTTCCTGGCATCTCAACCGCTGTGGCCATTACTCGGCGACCGATCAAGAAGCCGGACGAGGAGGAGTTGGCAAAAGGTGGCAAAAACATTAAGGTGTCGAATATCGTAACGGCCGACATTTCCGGCTCGATTCCGAAGACGACCAAAATCCTTTTCTCTGGCCTTGGCACGACAAGGGCGGCGGCAGGTGGGTTCGAAAACCAGTACAAGGTCGACCATGACTTGAACCTTGAGATTGCCAAGGCGGCAAAGAAGGCCGGTGCGTCGACGTACGTCTTGGTTTCAGCCGCTGGTGCATCTGTCGACTCCCACTTTGCCTATAATAGAATGAAAGGTGACTTGGACCGTGATGTTGCGGCAATTGGGTTTGACCGCACGATCATACTGCGTCCAGCATTGATTCTCGGCGACAGGGCCGAACCTCATGGGGCTTTAGAGAGTAGTGCGCAAGGAGTGATTGGCTTTTTGAAGAAGGTACCTCTTGTTAGCAGCGGCGTGAAGTCGGTTAGTGTGGATGCGCAAGACATTGCCAAGGCTGCCTTGAAGGCAATTCAGAAAGGTGGATCCGGAGTGGAGATTTATGGAAATGCAGAGATCATAAAACTGGCCGAGGAGTATAATGCCCAGATTGAAGCTAAGGGCAAATAGATCAGATGTTGCTGTGACAATAGTGTTTTTTTGGGTCCAACTGGACGGCGATGTTCTGGTACGGTCGGTCTTTTGGATTATTAGGGTCAATTTTTGGAATATCTAACGCCATATTGTAATAACTACGATAACTAAATCTTTCTGAATTAAAGTTTCCAATTTTACCCAGCCCCATAGTAAAGTGACCGTACAAAGTGAAGCAAACCTCGGTCGGTTTCTTTTTTTGTCAAATATAAACTAGCAAATTGTATTTCTAAATGGATAATCTATCGTCTGATTTAGATTCCAGGAGGATATCGATGTGGCGCCGTGACGTGATGTTTGTAAAAGTGTGGTCAAAATTTTACACCATACCGCTTTTTGACATCGATGTTGCGGAGTATTTGGACTAGATATTGGACCATCGTAAAAGCACAGCAGCAGCGACGACGGGCACGACACTCACAAGCTCACCCAGGCCAGCGAATTCGGGTGGAATCCTAACATTCACGAAAGCACCAGCGCCAAGTAATATGGCGAAAATATTGTAGACGAAGCTCCAGCCAAAATTGAACTTGATCCTGTTCACGGATCTCTCACTTACATCCATCATGGTAAGGATGCCGACGAGGTTTGGACGCATAAGGATAACATCAGCGGCTGACTTTGCGACATCTGTCCCTTCGTTCAGGTGGACGCCAATTGTAGCTTGAGCTAGAGCAATTGCATCGTTGGTCCCGTCGCCGCAGAAGATGACAACAGGTTTCTTGGGCGGCCCCTTGGTGAGCGGTTTTGGAACCGGGATACTGAGGAGGCTTTCAATGTACTTCTGTTTGTCTGCTGGAGTGCAGCGGGAGCGGACATTGGTGTCGGCGATACCCAGCATGGTTGCGACAGTACGCACCGCGCCGTCATCATCTCCTGAGGCGATATGAACCGAAATGCCACGTTCACGCAGCTTGGTAACAGTGTGGAGAGCATCGATGCGGAGCGAGTCCTCTAGACCGAAGACGGCAGCAAGAGAGTCATTGATTGTGAAGCAGAAGGCTGTATATCCTCGTGTGAGGACAGACTGGACGTGTGGATGGGCAGCGAGATTGAGCCAGCGAGAATTTCCCGCGCGAAGGACAAGACCAGATGCCGTGCCTTCTACACCTCTTCCGGCCAAGGCCCTTGCATCAGATACGACAGAGGCTGAAATGCCCTTTGCTTGAAGATGTGTAGCCACGGCCGTGGCCACTGGGTGCTTAATACTACCAATTAATCCGAGAAGCAGAGACATGGAAGAGTTCGGGTTACCGTCTGGGTACTCTTCTACTCCGACAGTGAGTTTGCCTTGGGTTAGTGTTCCAGTCTTGTCAAAGATAACATGACAAGTCTTGCGTGCGACCACGATGCTGTCTGCAGACTTGAAAATAACGCCTCTCTTGGCAGCAACACCACTGGCAATAACGATGACCATAGGGACCGCAAGCCCGATGGCGCAAGGGCAGGAGACAATAAGAACAGTGATAGCATATGTGATTGCCTGAATTGTTGCTTCAGCTCCAGATTGTTTTCTCAATGCAACACCAACGGCAATCCAAATCACCAGCGTGATGATGGTCATCGCAACTACGACTGGTACGAAGTAGCTTGTAACACGGTCGGCAATATCTTGAATCTTTGGATTTGACAACTTTGCTTCATCAACCATTCCTCCAATTACGGTGATAGTGTTGTCGCCAGGGAGGCGGGTCAGACTGACAATTAGTGTTCCAGGACCATTTACTGATCCTGCGATGACGGCAGATTTAACGTATTTTTCGATCGGCCTCGACTCTCCGGTAATCAGTGACTCATCAACTTCGGAAGATCCCAAAATAACTGTACCATCCGTTGGTATTTTTGAGTCTGGAACAACCTTAAAGATGTCGCCGTACTGGAGAAGTCTAACATCAATTTCCCTTTCATTGCTCCCAGCTTCGTCCACAAGAATAGCAGTAGGCGTTTGTAGAAAACTAAGCGAGATGGATTCGACGGCTTTTTGACGAGCCAGTGCACCGACATAGCGGCCAATCATAATTAGCGTGACGAGCAAGGTGCTTGTTTCAAAGAATTCACCTGTCGATAGTGG
This sequence comes from Lipomyces sp. NRRL Y-11553, assembly GCA_003705905.2. Classification (NCBI taxonomy): domain Eukaryota; kingdom Fungi; phylum Ascomycota; class Lipomycetes; order Lipomycetales; family Lipomycetaceae; genus Lipomyces; species Lipomyces sp. NRRL Y-11553. Next base: position 45,158 of record PPJW02000048.1, on the reverse strand, counting down.
CTGACCCGCAGCAAGGTAGCCAAATGAAACGACAGAGAAGATGAAGGCAGTACTTGTACTTAGCACAATGAGCAAGTCCATTTCAATCATCCTAGAATATATCAAGCTCTTTAAAGCTTTCGGGTAGAATGGTCCTGCAATGACAACCTGTACAATGGTCGCCAGGGCCAGCGATGCCGAGCTATATACGATTCCTTGCCTCGGAAGAGGAGCCCAGGCCAATATCAGAACGGGAATTGTTAGAACTATGGACAATAAGGTCATGTACCCCAGATGACGAACATGCTTGCTGCCAGCTTCGAGAGTTGGATCCGCTCGAGGAACGGCAAGGCTCAGAGGCGTGTGCCATCCCTTTTCCACTAGGTCTCGGGCACCGGTGATCTTAGCATCAAAAGCGACATTGACAGTTCTCTTGTCAACAACTGTCATCTCTCTGACCCCGCGTGGCCAACTCTGCTTCACAAAGTCATATGAATTGCCGGGTACGATGATCTCCATGTTGGACGCTTGATCTGTGACCTTTTGACACTTAAACTCCGTAGTCCTTTCTAAGTGCGTTATGATTTCAACCACGGAGTCAGCACCGAGGTCGAGATCGAATTCAGCACGTGCAAGTACCAAGCTGGTCTTAAGGTTCTTGACCGATTTTAACGCGGCAAGAGTTCGTTTGAGCTTTGTCTCGCACCCGGTGCAGGTCATGCCAGAGATGCTCAGGATAACATGCTCCTTGCCTGAAATCCCTTTCTCAAGGTGAGCCGCGTCCGTGAATACCTCCTTTATGTTGTTCTCATTGGAGTTATTGAGGTTCTCTTTAGTAGCGTAGACGCAAGACTCGGTGACTCTGCCTGGATTTGTACCTGCAGTGCTGCCAGCGCAGCAAGAATCGACTGAAGTACGCAGCATGGACAGCGAAGACCTCTTAGAGCCACCGTTCTTATCGAGAATTGAGCGTCTTTGGGGTCCACAGCAAGAGTCTTGCCCGAGGGCTAGCAAGGCACGGCATATGCAACCGAGAGCTTCCAAGGTAGCCGCATATTTCATACGGGTGATACGGCTGTGGCGATCGCATGGTTTTCGGTCTTGCGAATTCCCGGGAGCTGTAAATTGGCGATGTTAGTAATAATTGCCGCAGCTGAAGATTGCGTTGTATATTATTAGCTTACGCGGTCGTTCTTCGTTAAGCTGCGATACTGTTTTTCCTTTAGCGCATTCGCGGAGCGCAATACGATCGAGACAGGAAACATCACAGCAGGGATACGTCTTGTCCTTACAGCAGCCGGGATTGTTCGGGTCCTCGGCACGCAATTCAGAGCGACATATCTCTTTCGTTTCACAGCTGAAAATGTCCTGCGCCGTCGCCTTGCTTTGTGCACCGCAGTCGCCTTCTTCGTCCGCTTTCTCAGAAGGTTGACAGCAGCGAGTGTCGTGGCTATCACCAGGTAATGAAGCTTTTGTTGTCATGTAGCCGCGTCTTTCGTTGCTACATGGAGTGTCTACACCCGCTTCGTCAATGGTAGAATTCTCCTTGCCACAGCCCATGGAGATTTATGGGTTTGTGATTGTGGTTCAGAGCGCCTAGAGGTGAGGAAGGATCTCGAAGATGTAGAATGGAAGCAGTCTGCGGGGAATGATAGGGCACGAACGGTAACTATTGACGTCTCCCCCGCTTCTCTAGTGGAGTTATTTATCAGATCTGTTGCGAGAAGAGACGATATCAATTAACTTGTTTTACAAGCGGCTTTTTTTACACGTAAATTAGGTATAGACTATAAGGACAAGTTCTACGTTAGCGTCCCTTATAGTTATCGGATCTCCCTACACCTAACTTAATTAAAGATGAATTAAAGCCGCAACGATTGTTCCTTGGTGAAACACTGACGTCATCATGCGTCACAGACCTTTCCCAGGATTCTCGTATTCGGTGCGAGATCAAGTTGCTACCATGAGATGGCAGATTTTTTGCGAAACGAGCAACCCATTTTTTGTATGGATTCTATTTGGTTTCGTTTTTATTGAGACCGGTGTGGGATGCTCTTCGGTGCGTACGGGACAATAGCTGCGGCCGGGACAGTATATACTGCGGCGGGCCGGGCACGCGGTGTTGGTGCTGAGAACTGCGCTGACTGCGTAGTACCGAGACCGCACCTGGTGCCGCTGGCTTCCTAATTCGCTCAAGCGTCAAGCGGCCGTCGTGCCATCACATCTCCTGTCGCCACTATTCATACTACTACTACTGCCTCTTTGTCTCGTCAACCTTGGTGAATCCGTACTGATTCAGCGCATAAGCATTCAGGTAACGTTGTGCTGTGTTGCTGCCGTTTGCTAGTAAACCGCGTCTGATCCTGTTCAAACGTTGTTTCTGCCGCTCTTTCCGTCAGGGTACATTTAAAGGATTGCAAATCTTTCCAGCAGGTTCGATTTACGACACATATTACAATTAACAAGCCACCCACAATGACGAATAATTTCGGCAACGAATACTTTTCGGACGATACCCAGCGATTCCTTGCCGCGTTGTCGTCATCTGATTTCCTTGGTGACTACTCTTCGCTCCAACACGCGGCAGCGGACCCGGTCTTGAATTCAGATGGGGCTGCAGCCACTCTGTCCCCTTTCGCGTCTGGTGAATTTAGCATGGACGATTTGTCACAAATGCCTGAACTGTTAGCATCGGGAATGTTGCCTACTCAGGCTTCCATTCACCAGAAGCGTCCGCCATTGAGTCTTGATGGTGAGGTCCAACGTGCCGTCGCGACCTCCAGTTCCACCTCGCCGACTTCGTCGGTCAATTCCTCGCGACTGACCACATCCACATTTGGAACTCCTGAAGTATCTGCCGTCGGTGCTGTATCAGTTTCAGTCCCATCGTCAATCTCACACGGCAGCAACCACAATGTCCCACATACAACTATGGCACCTTCTCCAGCCGTATCTATTTTAGAGCAGGATAAGCGAAAGGTTGCCGACGATGAGTCGGACGATGAGCTTTCTGAGACTGAGTTCAAGAGACGAGAGACAAACACTTCTGAGCCCGAGGAGGCCAAGAAGAAGCCTGGCCGCAAGCTGATGACTGCTGAACCTTCGAGCGTACGTGTTGCCCCCCTCCTGTCCGGCGGCTTTCTATTGTTGACAAAGTTTTGTAGAAGCGAAAGGCGCAAAACAGGGCTGCTCAGCGAGCATTCCGTGAACGCAAAGAGAAGCATTTACGCGACTTGGAGTCCCGAGTGGCCGAGCTCGAGAATGATGCTCATTCCATGACCACAGAAAATCAGTTTTTGAAAAAACAGGTAGACAGATTACAGGCTGAGTTGAAGGAATATCGTAAACGGCAATCCGTGCCTTCGTCTGCCAAATCATCACCTAACGCTACCCACAACTATGTCACTCCATTCACGTTCGAGTTTCCTCTGTTTGGTGCCGATTCCAAGTTCTCACAAGAAGCAAACAAGCCGGGACAGGCGCATCCACGGTCAGCAGCCACCTCTCCAATGGCTAGCGTTCCGTATGGTCAAACCATGTTCTCCGCTTATTCACCAACTAGCACCATCACGTCGTCTTCAAGCTCACCGGGTATGACTGCTGCAGGTGCCACCGCCAAGCAGTCGCCAGTCTGCCCGATTCCTAAAAGTAGCTTGTATGGTAATGATGAGGATGATTTCTGTGCACAGCTGTCGATGGCGTGCGGAACGCGGGAGAACCCGATTCCAAAGGCCCACGCAAACAGTATCTTGAGCCCGCCTGCATTCGAGACCGACTTGTTCTCAGAATACAGAGAACCGATTTTCACCGCGACCGACGAGGACTTCAATCTTCCTGAGCTCACTCCTGACGACATGTTTGACAACGCTGCCGATGTAAATGAAACCGGTTCCGCCAGCGTCGTTTCAAAGGACGACGAAATGGTTGTTCCTGCAGACACCAAACCGCTTATGAGCTGCACGGCATTATGGGATCGCATTTCCATGCACCCCAAGTTCGGAGACCTTGATATAGACGGACTGTGCTCTGAGTTACGGACAAAAGCTAAATGTTCTGAGTCTGGCGTGGTCGTCACCGAGTCAGATCTCAACGCTGCACTCAAGAAGATCGAGTCTAGCGGGTGAGCTTGAGTGTATACATTATACAAGTAAACTAATGGGTTCAATCGTTATGTATTAGGGTCAAGTTTAAACAAAAAAGGGATTTTTTTCTAATAGTACAGCTTTGCGTCTCAGCTAGTTAGGTTTTGTATCGTTTTTGATATCTTGTCGTCCACATTCAAAGGGATTTGTTTCGTTATTTGTATTTGTAATTTTATTGTTGCTAGTGCGGGATTAGTATTGTTATGGACTACATATGATACTCGCTCTCTATAGTTTACAGATAATGTATAAGGCGATTACCAACACAATAACTAGTGTCTGATTCCTTCATGATCGCGCCCATTTCAACATTTTTTCGGAACTCATGGGGTTAGGTTTAATCACATACGAATCACAAGCGTTTGGAGCACGACTCACGACGATGTTTAGTCCCAAAACCAAAAATATTTTTTCAAGAAATTTTGTTGGATATAGAGGTAACATCCACACATCCAAATACAGTACAGCTGTGATTATAGACAACATTCTAAATCATGTCGGCTGAGGATGTGCAAGCGAGTTCTGCAACTTCGATCTCGGACGATGCCGCTGGCCAGATCAGGATTACGTTGACAACGCGGGATAAATCTGTCGCGGTTCCTGATGTGCCGTTGTATGTTCCGCTTAATCTGAAGCGGTACGGCTTATCCGAGGTTGTAAATCATTTGCTAGCCACAGGTATGTGTTAGTTTAGTTTTCAGGATTATTAGGATATATGAGTTTCGCGGGGTGGAAAGGGCAAAAACTAATAATATGACACCAGAACGGCCGATTCCGTTTGACTTCTTAATAAACTCGGAATTATTACGGACTTCACTTCAAGAATATATTGTACAGCACGGATTATCATCAGAGCAAACCCTCACGCTCGAATTCACGCGTTCGATCCTACCTCCTACATTCCTTGCGTCTTACTCGCATCCTGATTGGGTTTCATCCGTCGATGTGATTGACACATCGGCAAGTAATAATAACAACAACAATAGCAGCAAGGTCGCCACCGCGCCGATTTTGTCGGGATGTTACGACGGCATAGTGCGGGCGTGGAATCTATCTGGGTCCGTAATTTCGGAATTCGGTGGACATACAGGACCAGTTAAATCCGTCAAATGGTTAGACGAGACCAAGATCGTGTCTGCTAGCATGGATCGATCAATTCGAATCTGGAAAGTCCCTGTCACGGATGACGACGCCCAAGGGGCCGAGGAAGTTGGCAGAAATGGACCGCAAACAGTTACATCGGCCCGTACATTCACTGGACACAAGTCAACGGTCGAGGATATCGCCGTCAATGCGGCCACTTCGCGCATGCTTTCGGCCGGAGCGGATGGTGCTGTCGGACTTTGGACCACAAATTATAGAGAAGCGCCACCTGCCACTGTCTCTGTCTCCATACGTGAAATGTCAGGCAAGCGACGAAAGAAAACACCGGTGCCGTCTCGTGGGCCAATATCAATGATGGACTCACACACCGGACCTGTCACGGGAGTTATATTTGACGCGAAGGATAGCACGGTAGGATACTCCGTCTCGCTAGACCACACCATCAAGACGTGGGATTTAGTTACCGGTGCGCTGGTTGATACTCGTACGACGTCGTTCCCCTTGCTCTCGATTACTGCCCTACCGGAGTTGTCGCTGTTATGCTGCGGCAGCTCAGCCAGGCATGTCACCTTGCACGACCCACGGGTAGCTGCAGATTCGTCTACGACGAGTACGTTGACGGGACACACAAGCTTCGTCGTAAGTTTGTCAACAAGTCCGGAAAGCGAGTTCATGCTATCAAGCGCCAGCCATGACGGAACCGTGCGGGTATGGGACGTGCGTGCCCAGAAGAGTTTGTATGTCATATCCAGGGAAGCTAAGACGGCCGATAAACTAAAAGTCTTTGGTGTTCATTGGAGTCGGAATGTTGGAATCGTGAGTGGTGGTGAAGACAAGCGAGTGCAAATCAATCGGGGTACAGGATTAGAAGCAATAAGCGAACCTAAAACTCAGGAGTGATTTTCGGGATATATTATTATAGGAGTTAAACATTGTATGATATTTCGGGACGATTATGTACAAAAAATAAAGGCATTGTCAAAAACTTAAAGACTTCATTCGTACAATTTGCATCTATTTGTATATATACACGCTCCGGATTATCCCAACCGGTTGGTACCTAGCATGGTCTCTCAAATCTAACTCGTCAAAAGGGCGTGACCATGCAATCATAGTTGCTCACGGTCCCGTGCTCGGAACGAGGTCGCAGAGACTGCATTCAATCTTGCCTCAACCTTGAGCCAATCAATCGAGTTCCACCAGTTCTCAAAATACTGCGCCTTTCCACTAAATCCATAGTCATTTAAGTACATGTGTTGCCAAACGTTAATGCATAGAAGCGGCATCGGCCTGCCCTCAATTGCGTCATCCCGGTCAAGTAACTGTCGTTGACGCTCGGCAACGCTGCTGAGCCTCGATCTCGAAAATGGACTATTAAAATCAAAGTCTTGAGCGTGCTCAACACCATAAGGTGTGCCAGCATTATATGTCGCGGTAACGTAAAGCTTCTTTTTGGGGCTCTGTAGAAGCCAGACGTAACCATTGCCGCATATGGCTTCCGCGATGCCCGACATGTGCGCCTTGAGTTCTTCGATGTTAGTGAAACTGTCTTCGACTGCATCAGATACTGCTTGCAGTGGCTGCGCAGTCTCTATCGGTGCATCTACGCCTCGCTATGGTGTTCGTTAGCAGCTGCTCATCACCGGCTTAAACAGACGCACTCACCAACGAGTCGAAGAAAAAGTGATTATTGTGGGTGAGAGATGCAAAGTTAAACAAGGCAGCTTGATCAGCGTGCAATGCAGTAGCGACCACAATGTTAAAAGGCGTCATACTAGAGAATCTTGTGTCTAAAAAAGTGTCAGAAATCAACTCCGTGGATTCAATCGAACGTTTGGAAAAAACAAAAAGAATGGCGTTTACCTTGAGTTCTCTTTGTGAGCTCTGTCGCCAGGTACTGCTGATAATCAACCCACGCCACCTTAAATGTCTCCTTGCTCATTAAGGGTGGGATGCCATTCTCCACGTAGTAGTCCTGATTCTCCAATTTTGGTGCAGAGTAGACACTACGCGAGCTGCTCTTCATAAACGATTGAGTCACTTGAATAATTCGCGGACGACTCGAAGCTAGAGAGGACGATGAGGTCGATAATAGAGCCTTGGAAACACTTGTAGAAGACAGTGACCGGCTAATGCCGAAACCAGACTTTAAAGCGCGAGATTTGCTGGCGAAGCTGGACACTAAAAACAAACATTGGCGTCTCCCCATTGTGCAATTCTATGTGCCGATCAACTAGCTTTTTTTCGTATTCAAATTGTGCAATGTCCTATTTAGCCTCTCATGCGTTAGCCAAAGGAATAATCTTTCCAATACATATGCGCAGGCAACAATGATATCCATTGTCCCCGGCAATTACCTCCCAATCGCATTCTATGGCAAATTCACTTACGAATTCAAATTGCAGCAGTCCGACTTTCCTCTGTTGTTCAATGCCAATTTGGACGCCCTCTAAATTGTGCGTTGTGTAGCTTTTTGTTTCCTTCAGCTCTGTGATGGTGATTTTTTCTTTTTTTGGGTTTTGGCAAGTGCTTCCCGAGATGGTTTACCCGGACTCAGAACACTTCAATGCTTGTAGTATTCAAACACAAATGGAATTGAATTGATACTATTGCTAGAATACCGCGCTTCACAGCTTTAGTAGAAATAGGTGATATTAACAAGGCTAGTTGCTCTATTGCATGATAATGACATAAACCCTGACCTAGTTGTTTTTCGGTCTCTACGTTCCATAACCTGTTGTTCGATCGTTATTCAACCACAGAATCAGCTTGTGACGATTCAGATTCACAGCAGTGAAAATATGTCGTCAGAGAGTGATGCGGTCTTGCCAGCCGGGCCTACTACTACCAAAGTTGTGCATAGGCGTAAACCGGAATATGAGCAAGACGATAGCCCCGACGACATATTACGGCGGTTCGAGACTCGGCAGAATCAGATGTTTCCAGACGATCCGAGCGACGAGCGGCATCATATTGCAATGGCGACGTAAGTGAGTTTTCAAAACAAATGATAGCATGAGTGGTATTCAGGCGGTGCTCACACATTTGGTGATTTGTTTTGTAGCAAAGGACAATCGAAATTCTATGATCCTTGCAAGTTGACATCTCAAATGACCTTACACTGTCTGGAACGCTCGCGATTTAACGCGAAGAAAGCAAAAGAGGAATGCAAGGAATATTTTGATGCATATAAGGAGTGCAAGGCTGAATGGGTAAGTAATGGGCTTTCAGGTACGACCGAAGGACCACGAGAGCTGATGGGCCACCGTTGTAGGTCGAGAGTTTACGAAGAAAGCGCAGCGGCATGTAGGCATGCACCTTCAATACATACGCCATTACGTGAAAAGGTGAACCAGTCTGCAGGTAAGAGCATACGCGCCACACACATCATACATGACGGCTGCTCGACAAGGACTCCGCCGAATACGACTTCCTGTCGCAAAAGCTATGCTCACCAAGTCCAAGATTCTTGTACATGTTGCATTATTAGGTACAATACATCATTGTACTGACAGCTCTTAAATTGGCTGATGTAAATCGCATAAAAAGATTCCCTTTATTGAACCAACGATATAGCAACAAAAACCCCACAAAAAAGTCTATAGTTTCAATATCCCTAGCATTCCCAACATAATTTACAGCCAGCAAACACACAAATCGAGTCTATATGTAATGCCAATTTTTTAATCCGCAAGGCTGGCACGCCGGCTATTTACACCTTCATCGTCGGAAAGCTCCCCTTCATCTTCCACCGTCTCGGCCTCATCGAGTTCCTCGATAGGTCCCTCAGCAGATTTCGTCCGTGCATCAGATCCATTTAATCCCCTTAAAACCGGGCCCCCGCCGCTGTCGCGAACACCTTTCCGACCTCTGTGTCCGCGAAATGGATTTTTCTTTCGCTTTGAGGGGGACCGCTCGTAAACGTCTCTGGCCGATCCCTGCCCGAAGCCGAAAAAACCTGCTTCGTTCAACCCTGTCCTATATCGCCCTATCCGATTATACTGATCCACTCCGTTGCCAAAACCAGTGCTGCTGCGCACTGTGGTGTTAGGCGTCGATGACTGAGCTGAACCCATAGAGGCGGTCGTGCTAGTAAAGCTCACGCCATCGTCATCGTAACTTTGCATTCTTGTATGCTTCCGATCGTATTGTCGCCAGCTCTTTCGTCCGCGGTCAAAATGGTCGACCGTAGGTGTTGACGGAAGATATCTCGAGCTCGACCGTGGAGATCGCGATGCATTCCGAGAAGAAGATATCGAATTACTGGATGTGCTCGAAGTCCTTGACAACGTCGATTTATGGCGTGATGCTGAAATGAGAGATGAAACGGATGACGAAGTGGACGTTCGTCCTCCTATCCGCGAAACGTAGGACGAACTAGGGGAACGACGGCGATCTCTAGAAGCCGAGTTCATGGAATCTGAACTATACATTCGATTTGGAACTGCTATCTTTACCGGCGGCGGCACATGTCTTCTGATTCGACGTCCGTTTTGAGACTTTAAGATCCCACCATTCTCCTCTGCATCGTTCTGTCTCTCAAGATCTTCCGGCAGTAATACTTCGCCATTTTGGTTATCCTGACTCAAATTCAGTTCAGCTTCAGAGTCAGTAGCTCGGACGTTAACTGCTCCGCTACCTTGAGCGTCGGCAGGACCCTTTCTGGCTTTGTCCCAGGTAGCCTTGGGAGTGTTTCTGCCATTCCCAGCACTATTATCATTACCGGTAGGAGTTTTACTCTTAGTCGATGTCCCACCTAACAATAAAAGTGATCGAAGTGATGATCCTCTACTATTAGAACCGGCACGTGGAAGGCTAGACCGCTTCAACCCAAGATGAGAAACCGATGCCCAATGCTTCACAGTAGCAAAAACGCCGACCAGGCCACGCTTTTTCCCCGTACTATCATTGGCTGGCTGCAGCGGTAGTTCTATTGGCATTTTTTCCGGAGCACCGTCAAGTCCTGGTGTTGCCTCGACAGATTCCGAGACATTCGCCGCATTGCTCTCGGATATTGGTGGCTTCTTTAACGTTGCTGTGTAGTAATGTCAGTAACAGTCAATACATCCACTATGCTCTCATTGGTATAACTTACTGGAAGCCTCCGCATCCCGTCCAGTCAGAGATCCTTCGGCTGATCTCTTGTACTTGTCCGACTTTCGTTTCTTCTTGTGTTTCTTGAAATTTCGCTCCTCGCTTTCCAGCGCAAGTGCCCACCATCCCGCCATATTATCGCATTTCTGCTTGATCACACTTTCCTTCAGAGCATCAATATCAACAAACGCGTGACGTAGCCTGTCCAATAAGTCCCGCTCTGGTTTGGTCGTAAATGGGACAGGATCGGGTAAATGAAGCAGGGCTGTCTGTGCAGAACTATAGTGTGTAAGAAACGGATGCTGCAAGATTTCTGTTGCTGACGGCCTCTCACTTGGTCTCTTTGACAGCATCAACCGCAGAAGAGACAAGGCCTCGTCCGGTAAGTGATCCGGATATACAGGTTCGTCATTTGATATTCGCAGTCTGGTTTGCACCTCATCGTCATCGTCAAAAGGCAGCTCACCACATAATAGTGCGTAAAGAATGATTCCCAGCGACCACACGTCCACAGATTGGCCATGGTATTTCTCTCCCTTGACCATCTCAGGGGCTGCATAACAGATGGTACCGCAAAACGTCTGCAATAAGCGTTTCGGTTCACACTCCCTAGTAAAACCGAAGTCGCACAGCTTTACACTTTCATGCTTGTCCATCAATATATTCTCCAACTTCAGATCGCGATGGACTATATTCTTTGCATGAATGTAAGCGACGGCGCCACAGAGTTGAGCGAAAATACGTTGTGTTTGATCTATTGAAAGACGTCGTTTTCGTAATAAGTACGCATAGAGCTCGTCGCCTAGTGGATGCGCAAATCAGTTTAATTCTATTAGCCGATATGGCAGTACATACCTGGACAATATTCCAGCACTAGCCAAACTGTAGATTCTGTAATGATCACTTCGTAGAGCCGTGCAATGTGAGGGTGAAGCAACTGTCGATAATGATGAATCTCCCTTGCTAGATTCAGATCGGACTTCTCTGCAGATTTGAGAACAACCTGAATTCTCGTTAAGTTCGACAACTCAGCAAAAAACCGGTCTCGTGAACTCACTTTGGTGCCAGTCAATTTATGCGTAGCCAGATATACTTTGCCGAAACTGCCCTTGCCAATCATTCGAGACAAAGCGTAATTACCCACATTTGTTAATTCCGAACCTGTCGTGAATTCCTCCAAAATCTGGTTATATGACTCGATCAACTAAATTTCATATAATGTTAGCAATATCAAGTTTCAATTTAATACAAACATCCATGAGGCTGATTCAAAGCAATCCCACCTTGGCTTTAGCATTTTGAATGTCGGCCTTATTACCGCCTGGTGCCATTATAGTCGCCAAAACATTAAAAGAATTTGTAGCGAAAGTTTAGTTGAGTGAATGGTATATCCAGAAGTGGCGGCGTTCCGTAATCCGAAGATCATAAATAGCCAGCGATATATGTGATCCTGCAATCTTGGATATCGGATCAGAAATGACGAGATCAGGAATTTTCCGAGTATTTCTGTAGTAGGTCGAGTTTCACACGGAAGCACCCTTGGGCAAATATCGGGATAGTCTTTGAAATTGGCCGCATAAACTGCCCTGAACAATATTTAATGCTTAGAATTTGGTGTGTCATCACAACGCGCGAATATTAAAACTGAGCGGCTTTGGTGCGGCTGCTGTTTGAAATCACCAAACTCGGGGTTATCCTTTACAAGTTACAACCAAGCACAGATATAAATATTGACGAGATTCGCCAGCGCTGCGGTTGGTCAAGTACGTACTCCGAAGAGTATAGCAAGTAGCGTCCAGACTATCTGTCGACTCCGGCCGAAGTTGAGAGGCAGAGAAACGGATCTGAATCATCCGTATTTATAATTGTTTACGCGTACGTTCTGAAGCATAGCATGATGCACAGTGGGACATAGTACATGTTTGAATGTCTCTCTCATCGACTTCTGTTACTTCCTCGGACCTCCGGCGCAAGGTCTGGGACGGTGTAGTTCCACTGCTGATAATTCTGGCGCCAGATGAATGCAGGGTGCTAGACTCTGTGGATCCTTTTTATGTAAGTGGCTTATTATCAGGTTTCAGCTCCCACGTTAGATTTAACCTCTCCTTGTAGATCAATGTTTCCCGAGTATCGTACTTGCCGCAGTATTTCTCCAGGATAATCGCATACTTCAAGCCCTTCCTTAGAGATGACACAACAGCGTTGTCACCCGAATGGTGGCTGGATTTCGAGGGGGTGCCTCTAAGATGGTGCGCGGTATAAGTGTACATCCACATTACCTGCATATACTGACAGATGCGAGATAGGAATTGGCCGATTGGTTTGCTTTACGATCTTTTAACTGGCTTGGATCCATCTCAGGGAGACGGTCCAGAACATGATTGGCACTTGCCATGGACGCTGATATTACATCATTCTCAGTACCCATCCGATACTCTATTACGCCTGGCGAGTGAAAGCGCTGTGAAAGAACAATGGATGAATAGAGTGAAGGAAGCCGACTTCATTCGACGAGGAAATGCGAAAACAGTGATGAGTCTGTCTAAGACTGACACGGATGAAATGTGGGCTGGTGTTGAAGAGCGTACGTATTATTGGACCTAGCTCTTAATCTATCATTTTGCTGATATTATTTTAGATGATTTTGACAAATTTTGGGACATCGCCAAGAAGATATTGCCTCCCGATCCGTACGCGCTACGACATATTCCAATAAAAATTTATCTGCCGTCATCTAACAAGATGCTTCAGGCGCTGGTCCCGCCATCGATATCGTCACGGGAACTTCATACCGTTGGAACTGCGCTCCATGCACATTTACCACAGCTTTTCCCTTCTCGGCGAACCTGTCTGCTGGCACGACCGGTCCTTCATGGAGTGGTATTAAATATGGTAATACCGCTGGTGGAGCTTCTTTATGAATGCATGTATACGGACGGGTATTTGCATATTTGTATTATTATGATCTCATGATTTCTATGCACTTAAAGGTCAGACTTCGGTATAATATTGATTCTATAGTTACAGTCCGCGATTGATATGATACAATATACCGTACATTGTAAACTAATTGCACTTGATATCAATAGTTCTCTAATTCTAAGCCCTTATAAATTTCTGTTAGTATATTCTTCGTTGGTTGATTCATGGCCGAATTTCTTTCGTGTGGCATTTGAGCGTAATGTTCTGCTTCCCATAGTATGATATCACCGTCGCTGTTACCAGAAAACAATTCGACATATTCCGACCCTCGACACACAAGTCCACATGTTCGCTTCCGGGTATTAAGCGATACCGCCAATCGACGTATTAACTGGCCAGTTAAGACCTGGAATACGAGGATATCGCCAGTATCCGAAGGAAAGAAAAGCAATTGTGGCACACAGTCACGTAAAGGTGAGAGCACCAAATTGATGCACTGCAAATATCGATTGCGTACGAGAGGTCCGAAGTTCACCAGCGTATTCGTGTCCCGCGTGAAAGGCGCGGTCAAGTCCCACACTCGGATCATTTCATCCGTGCCCGTTGATACCATTTTCTTGCCATTGTCGAGCCATACCAGGCCGTTGACGACACCCCGGTGGGATTTAACTTTGCCAAATGCGGGAGTAGATGAAGAAGAAAACGATTCGGCCCGCAGACTGGAATCCAGATTTATCGAGGCCACACCTTTTCCTATCGTATTCTCCAAATTGAGAACAGTCAGGCACGCGTCTGAACGTCTGATGTCCCATAAGCGCACGGTTCCATCCGATCCGCCGCTGGCCAGCATAAACGGATTTGTAGGTGACCATTTGATGGCGTTCACAGTCATACCTTCGTGGGATGATAGCATTTGAGCAGCACCCGAGGACCTCAGATCTATCAACCGAATCGCAGGATGATCTGCTGCACATGCAACCAAGCAATGTTCCGCAATTGGCGATATGTCGTGTGCGTTCACACGAGTGCCAATCTCAAACTTATAGACCTCCTCCAACGCCTCTGTGTCCCACACTTTAATAGTCTCATCAAACGACCCCGAAATAAACATTCCATTATCAAATGGCCACCATGATATCCCAGATATTCCATATTTGTGCCCTTTCTTTGCAGGGATCCCAGCAACAATTTCATACCTATGCCGCAGTCCTTCGCGAGAATAAAGATCCCAGATCGAAATTCGTGAATCGGAACCGCCGGATATCATATACCTGTTAGCCACATGATCCACTGCAAGTGCATTTACGATTCCTGAGTGACGAGTCGGGAAGTAGCGTTTGTCCGAAATTACTAAGGTCGAATATTGTCGTAAAAGTTGCGCCGAGCGTAGCTCACGAGGATTCGTGAGCCCGGATTCTCGTGTAAACAGATAGGACGATAGCATGCATATAAATGTAAATACATGTGTTTGTAGTTGATAGTGTATGCGATTCGGGAAGATAAGCTAGTGATATAGTTGGCCGTACTTGGCTGTTAAATTATTACCGTCAAGAAATTGAATTATTGAATAATGTGTTCGTCTCGATATCTTAATGAATTCATAACCACCTCTATTAGAACGACTGTGGCCGGAAATGTCATTATAATTGTGTCGTCCTTGCAGCTACTGAATCTTTACAATAATTGGTTGTGCGATAAAGCTTAGCGCCCGTATTTCCTCAAGAATCTTATAAGATTACGCCGCACAGATCTTGGCTGTGATCTTATGTGGACAACGCTACATATTTGATAAATTATCGGTATTCAGTCCCAATAAGCATTTGTATTAATGTACAGCATAATCCATTATCCAGTAAAAGCATGACAATAGAGGTTAATAACCGGATGTTTTTTCCTTACTACTACAACCGCATACAAAGCATCGGATGATGGATCACTAGATGACGAGATAAATACCAACCTAACGCTGATACCGACATGCGCGTAATAAATGCAACCAAATTGAATCATCCCAACCCAGTTTCTAAGCATATTGACTTCACAGTCGAAGTAATGAAAAATTTCCGAATGTTAGCTGACCGTTATGTATTTGTGAAGTCAAAAGTTTGAGGTATTCCACTAACAGTGATCTCGATCACTTTCTCCTGCTTCCAAGTGACGCCGATCATCGAGTTGTTGTCCTGGATTATTATTAGAGCCATACTGCAACACTTTAATAAATTAAGTAATACTCTCAAGTCGGACAGTATCAACTGCTGCATAGTTGGTTTAAAGTTTCCGACAAACCTGGGGTAAACTAAATCCCGTCCAGCAGCATCCTTGAAGTGCGCTGTAATATTTGCACCAGCACCGCCATGATGTCCCACAAATCCTGGTCCACTACCCCCGATACTCTGAATCATACTCAAGAGCGAATGCCCGAGTTTCCATACAAACACCTCACTCGTCTCGCGATCGATGCCCATCACGTGTCGGCCCTCAGGCGAAAAGTGGATTTCAAGGCAGTGATTCTTAGCCCCTTCAAGACGAGCCATTTGCGTGCCCGACCTGAGGTCGTAGACGAGCAGGAGATCTGGCCGCATGGACAATGCCAGACGTTGTTGTGCACGGTGTGAAGCGACTACCGAGTAGGCTGTGACCAGCGCGTTGTACAGCGCGGTGATGCTAGTTACCAATTTATTTCGCACCCCCGCTGATGATGGGTCAAGTGTTGTTACTGTAGCGTCAACTAGCGGGAACAAACGGTCAATTAATATCTCTGGTCGTTCACGAACAACGTAATACATAAATTTGACAGCTCCAATGCGTGATTGCAACCCAGCCGCGCTAACAATTGCTGACGAGCATATCTCCACGACACGATTTATTGACTGGCTGGCTATTGACAAGATCGTGGATTTGAGAAGTTCGAGTCGACGACTGTCGGCATCGGTTATTGCTGATGCTCCAAGTGTACTTGTAAGCATAGCGACACGTCCTTTGACGCCCTCACTGTCTGTGGAAGTTTTCTTGCCAAGCGAATTCACAATTGGTGTCGTGTCTGCGCCCAAGACCTCGATGAGCCGGCTGATAACGACTTCGGTAGAAAAGAACCTATTATCGCCCCACACGTGCCAGCCCATACCAACAAGCTCAATCGCTATCTCTTGGAGTTCCTTAGTGGACTGGCCATCTTCTGCTGGTCCTCCCTCCGCCTGGTCACTAAATGAAAGCATAATTTCAAGTGCGGTGACGATCTCCTTATGGGCAGTATGTGCTATTCTGTCAGCAAATTTAATCGCAATATTACCCAGAATAATCGTCGCCAGAGCTGCAGTCTCGTCCATTGAATAATTACAGTTCTCATCTCCAGGCACCCCAAAGGATGGACTTGGCATATCAGACATATCGTCAAGAATCTCGTCGTTGATTGGGAACTCAGTGCTGTCAGTCGAATTGATACGTTCCAGAGATGCCTTGCGAGCTTCTGTAGTGATACTCGGTCTGCGTTTCGCTAAATGTGACATTATTGGCGGCTGTCGTCCTCCTACGGCGACTCCAGGAAGCATCACTCGCCATCGAGAAATTGTGAGTGACAATTCCTTCGGCCGAGTTTCCAATTGCATTATCCGCATATCCAAGCAGGTTCGAGAGGCATATCGAAAGTGACAGTGATCCGAAGTCCAAAACCTCGCAAACCCACGTAACCATGGGCGTTTAAATTGCTGTCCCTCATTGGCCTCCGACGTTGAAAACAAAACTTGCACAAATCGCGAGTAATATGCATCGATCAATTTTGACTTCTCCTCGTTCTGTGCACCCGTCGGATCCGACAGCTGCAACAACAGTAGCACACGACATAATGCCGTACACACCATGAAAACGACCGCCGTAATCTCCCCGCTAATATGTAGCAGGTCCTGATGCGCATGGAAAACAGTCAAAGTATTTGAAATTCCACGTGATCCTAGTTTTGCTGGGACTGTATACGGCAACGAAGACAGCAACTCATCACTCCCATCATTAGCAGACGGTTTTAGAAACAGCAATTCGGTAAGTCGGTAATAATCAACCTGGTCAGCCCCAGTGTCCTTTGATTCGCTATCCACAAGAGGTAAATCTGAATTTTTTTGTGATTCAAATGCATTCCGCGAGTAGAGGGATGACAACACGGCTTTAGTATTGATCAACGTATGTGAGGTTGATGCGATAGTACTTTCAGGAGCCATTTCCAAAGCAGTACGAGTAAGCTCTGATAACAAAACGTTCATATTGACAAATACGGTTGACGAACCGTTAATTGTGTATCGCGAGTCCGTATACATTAGCTCATCTTCAGGGATGGTTGGTCTGACCTTAACATATCTATTGTTCACAATTAGAACCGTCTATCATCAACTTATAGATGAAATGCATACGAAACCTCCCATTCCTCCTCATTATCAACGATGATCTCGTCCAGGCTGTTGATCTCTCCATTCCGTAGATTGCAGAGACGCCCACATCGATCCTCGTAAAGTACAATCACGTTATTCGAGCGCTTCGGTACCGCTAGTAGTCGGATTTGGGCGAAATGGCCAGGTATAGTGAATAGGTTCTTTGCTTCTTTTGGATCGACGATACAAACTGTTCCGTCCCGAGAAGACACCACGATCAGATCCCGACTTAATGGGTTTGTGTTTGACAGCAACATAGAATAAAGAACGGGTGAACCGAAAAGAGCTATGCGACCGGAAACCTCCCAGCTCTTGGACTTCAGCAGATAGACTGCGCCACCGCTAGTACCAATGACGAGATATTCACTGCCGTCGGACAGAGTTACCCCGGCTAGGTGGGTCACAATTGAACCTTTCTCCTGTATTTCAATGGTTCGCTCGGGAGAGTCAAATGCAAGGAGATAGCGGGGTAACGAATAGGCGTTCACAAACAAACCGCACCCAAAAACAAGCAGTCCTGCAAAAACCGTACTTGTGTTGCATGGCCCAAAAGCGGTTCCACTTTGTGACGGTACGGTGAGTCCAGCCGTTGTATGGTCCTTGTCTGGCGGTTGGGGAGATGGCGATTGCAAGTCTAACAGCACGGCCTGAGATATGTCTTCAGTTTCCGCACATGGAAGGTCGGATGGGCATTCAGGGACAATAGGAGGAGAGGTATTCGCTGGCCCTGATTGATTGAAGAAATGTTGAGGTCGATGTATGGGATAGTCATTCTCAGACCAGGTAAAAGTCGTCAGATGCCCTACTCGATATCGAATTTCACCCTCCAAGTAGAAAAACTCTAGAACTGTATCCATTTCGTCCGTAATCAGCGCAGTAGCGGGTTGATGGTCGGCATGATTTGTGGTAGTGACTTTAAATACCATAGTCAGGGTCTGCACTCCATTGGATTTCGCACTTGCTGGGAATTTTTTCGGTTTGCATGATATTTTGCCGTTAACTGTCTCGACAACTGCAAAGAACATGTCGCCCGCCTGATTCCATACACTAAACCAATGTGGCTGATGGCCATCAACCGCGTCGCTTGATGCTGCACCGATAATACCGGTAAATTCTTGCTGTGTGACTTCCAAGAATTTGTCCGCCTCCCATTTGTATAGACACCATCCATTGACCTGGACAATAAGCCAAAGAATCTCTCCGACCGTATTGACAGATATTATAGGGCCGTAGTTTGGGTCTCCAAGTTGAAGTTTGAAAGAATCTTTGCTGTTTCGTGTCGAACGCTTAGTAGAGGCCAGGGAGTTTGACCGATTCGCGGTTAGGACGTGAGCATTTACCTGATTGAAGATACTTATAGGCGCCCCAAAACTCGTTATTCGCTCCACCCGTGCTTCATCCGACCATATTTTCCAATGCTGCCCGTCCCCTGCGTCGTTTAGCGTAACAATTCTCTCCGCAAATAATGGTAGCGGAATTGGCCATGTATTTAGCATACCGGCCATAATGATATGCGGTTCAAGAGTACTCTGATGTAGAATCCACAGTTCTGTCGAACGTCCATAGACGAGAATGAATTTGTCCATCGGTAAAATGCCATTGGGCCGAAAAGGAACTGTGGCTGATCTCAAAACGCGTCCGGAAGGTAGTGAGTGCTTTAATATCTCTCTGGAGTATTCAGTTAGCTTAGTTATCTTTACAAATTGTGAATTTTCAGCGTCCCACCCATTCTCAGCTGCGCTGATTAACAGCTCCGATCTACCTTCTGTGTCCTTCGCAGTGAATCTCCGCAGCGCTACTACTGGCGAACGACGATGTCCGGCTGTTGTGGACAGCGGGGACAGGCCTAGGGATTTACCGCCAGATTCATCCCACTGCAAGATCTCGATAGCACCGCTTGCTAATCCAAGCACAACTCCCTTTGAAAATACAGTAGCACACGTGAGTACTGCATCCGACGGCATCTTGGACATAGCCACTATCACCTCCGGCGAAACCGATTCTTGTCGAGCGGGCAAATCAGAAGGAACACCGCCATGCTTTTGATGGTATGCCACAGGCCAATGTGTGAATGGCAAGATCAACGGATCTAACGGCATCACCACCGCCCCTATTAAACTACCAATGCGAAATGTCCTTGTGCGCGAGAAAGCTGTGGGCGATTGCCCAGAGGTTAAGGAGTGTTGCTCTGTGAGAGCTAGATGTACCGTTTGCACTTAGCAAATGATAAAACTTCCCAAGCCTGCACTTACTTTTCTCGTATTCACAGATTTACTAAAGTCGATGAATTGTATGATGTACAAAAATGAACTAACTAGTCAAATCATAATTCTGAGTTCACCATGTTGGTTAGTTGCCTATGCTGTCTCCAGTACCGTGGCAGGCTCAATTAAGCATCACGAGCCTCACCAGACTGAGACGTAATTTGGGTACAGCACCGCCCCGATAATAAAAGAAGGAGAGGGCAATAATGGCACCAGAATAACAGTGAATTATAAGGCTCGCAATAAATTTACGCCGGGGAGTTATGATCGAATTCGAGTGAAGACGACTGTTTGCCAAGATAATCGAGCCCGTCTGGTGTTTAATATGGGTGTTTGTTTTTCGTGTACCCAGTGCTCCCGACGCGAGGAAGACAGTATCTTCGTATGTTTTCAAGAATGCTTCTGATAGAACTTGCATCGACAGCGCATTAACGTCTTCTCTAGCAAGCTGAAAGAGCCGGTCTCTTGTCCGACTATGCGGCAACGTACGTCAAGTGTTGACTAGGTATTCACGACATGGTTCACTGATGGTCCTCGTATAGTACCATGAATATGCCAACCGAATCGGTTGATGAAAATTATAATGTGCAACGGGAGGAAGCAATGGCTCGCATAGTAGCTATGACAGAAGAGTACTGGGCCGTGATCAAACGATAAAGTACAGTCTGCAAGCTAACCTTGAATAGAAACCTTATAGATATATTTGCTGTCGGTGCACCGGATAGACGGCTAAATGGTCAAGCGTCTGTGGACTACCCGTATGTCATGAGAACGACGGACGTAATAACTTTGCCGTGGCTAACTATACGCTGTTTTAGGTCATTGCTGCAGTCAATTAAGATTCCAGATATAATCGATGATGATAAGCCACCGAAGGTATTATCGCCAAGTAGCTTGACGGCTAACGAAATCTCGTTGCTCCTTGCATTAGGTAAAGCATCTAGTGTGTACGTCGAGAGCTTATATAACGTCAAAAGGGCCGGTCCACTGGTAATTATGTTGGAAGAGTAAGTAACGTGGAATCCAGTTATTGGAGCCCTGGGCATACTAGGTTGTGGCTGGTTTGATAGAAGACTTGAAGAGTTAATGTACATTCATAGCTTGTATATTCTGTATTTATTGTCCGGTTTGTTTTATCACTGGCGTATAGGGAAGATTTTGCCTGTTTCAGTATGTATTGAAGTTTTGATTCTGTAAAGATGAATTGTAAGCGACAATATTCTAACGCTTAGAGGCGCCGTTTAGGTCGTCCAAGAAAAAGCAACATCATTATCGCAGGTACCCGTTCCGCGCCACGTATATACTTAACTTGTCCAACATCACTTTCAGTCGCTGAACAACAAACATCTGTAAAGGCTGCTTCCTTTCGCACTTCTTTTGACATCGCCGATAGGTGTAAATTACAGAGAATAGTGACGTCATGTGCGGCGCTGAAATCTTGTGGTTAGGGCTATCTCGGACAAACCGAGTAAAATTTTGTTTTGGCGCGCTGTTGCTAAATTCCTTACCAGAGCGATGCGCAAAAGCAGTTTTTACTTGTGACTATCGGTCGCTTTACTGGTTAGACTATATAGCCTTGTCTAATCATGTAAGTAATAGTGGTTATTGCTACGACTAGGTGGCATCTGATAATGTGAGATGGTGACATCAGCAGCTAACTTCGGGCGACTATAGGTCTCGGATAATAGTGAAGAATTTGCCGCCAGCCCTTTCCGACGAAAAGTTTCGGCAACATTTTGAGGATCATGGCGGTGTTATAACTGACTGCAAACTAATGAGGATGCGCGATGGTACCTCTCGTCGTTTTGGATTTATTGGATTCAGGTCTGCAGTTGATGCGGCAGAAGCTGTGAAGTACTTTCATCGGACGTTTATTGGCATGACCAAAATCGAGGTCGAAATGGCGAAGGGGGTAAGGTATCGAGGACGATTTCGGTGACCAGTTAACTGACTTGTTGGACAGATCAATGACTCGACTGCACCTCGGTCTCGCCGAGCAATACCACATCATGACGACACTCATTCCGCCGAGTCGAATAAACGACGCAGGGTAGAAACGAACGAGTCAGCCGAGGAACAGGATCCGAAGCTTCAAGAATTCCTGTTAGCCATGAAACCGCGGAGTAAAGAAAGGACTTGGGCGAACGATGACATCTCTGGGTTGCCTGTGGAGTCATCACTCTCGTCGCGAGCTGATGTTCCTGCGTTGGAAAGCGACGATACTACCACCAACCAAAAAGCTGCGCCTGAGATTGACCGCAAGACTAGTCATGCAGTGTCAAATGTGCAAGTTACGTCAAGAGAAACTGACGAAAAAATCGTGGAGAACAAAGACCTTAACGAAGAAGCTGAGCCGAATCTTGCAGCAACGGCGATTTCGGATGATGAGTGGCTGCGTCAAAGACGAAAGCGAATTGTGGAGACTGCCAATGCGGAGACCGGTATGGATCAAGATCAACAGGTAGAGAGTGCGGCTGAGCACGCTACTCAACCGAACATAGAGGATGAAGCTACTGTGGAAAAATCCGAAGTTGAAATCAATCTCGAATCCATACAATCTACGAGGCGGTTGTTTGTTCGCAACCTATCCTATGCGTGCGCAGAAGATGACCTGCGTGAAATTTTTAGCGAATATGGAGAATTAGAGGAAGTATGTATTCGCTTTGCTTTGCTTTGTGTTGACGTTTTACGGTGGTGATGAGCAAGAAACATGATGATTACTATTAGATAGGGACAACTGAACGCTAAGCGAGATGTTGATTTTTCCATATAGATAGTAGAAAATATCTGATTTGTTTGCGTGGAGAGACAGTGGAAACGCCATAACAATGTGTTACGAAACTAACGACACACCAGGTTCATATTCCAGTCGATGATGACACCCACAATTCAAAAGGATTTGCTTACATTTTATTCAAAAATGGTGAAGAGGCATGCAATGCCTACACCAGTTTAGATAAGCAGTCTTTTCAAGGCCGTCTTTTGCATATTCTTCCCGGTCAGCCCAAGCGTGAAAATAGACTGGACGAAATTGATCTTGCGAAGCTTCCACTGAAGAAGCAACAAGCTCTCAAGCGTAAGGCTGCAGCGGCTAAAAACCAGTTTCAATGGAGCAGCTTGTATATGAGTGTATGTGATTTGTACCAGATTGTGTAGAACTTCGAGCACTGACAGGACAACTAGACTGATGCTGTTGTCGGATCATTGGCGCAGAAAATGGGAGTCTCGAAAGCCGATATACTTGACCCTGAATCCACTGACGCTGGTGTGCGACAAGCCCTGGCTGAAGCTCATGCGATTGATGACGCGAAGAGCTACTTTAAATCCGTTGGCATGGACTTTGGTGCTTTCGCAGACGCAAATGCTGGATGCAGTGAGACAGTAATCTTGGTTAAAAACTTTCCGTTTGAGACGACGACAGACGAACTTCGTGACCTTTTTTCTGAATTCGGTGACATCCGTCGAGTACTTATGCCTCCAAGTAATACAATTGCGGTGGTCGAAATGGTGAATGCACCTCAGGCTCGTGTGGCCTTTGCAAAGCTTGCGTATCGCCGATTCAAAAGCTCCATCTTGTATCTAGAGAAAGCCCCCAAGAATCTTCTTAGAAGTGATACAGCAATTCTTCCGGTTGGTCCTTCGGTGCGTGATCAAGAAAGAGCTACTGACGCGAAGCCTTCCATCAGCGAACTTGTGAAGCTTAATGAAGAAAATGGCGACGATTATAGTGCAACGGTTGGCAGCACAAGCTTATTCATTAAGAATCTTAATTTTAAGACTCGCACTAGCGACCTTGCCGCGGTGTTCAGTCCTCTGCAGGATTTTATTCGAGCTGAAGTGAAAATGAAGAAGGACCCTAAGCACGAGGGGCAATGGCTGAGCATGGGGTTTGGCTTTGTAGATTTTCGGACAAAAGAGTCGGCAGCACTGGCACAAAAGGCTATGACAGATTTTGTTTTGGATGGACACAGCCTGCAGATTAAGTTATCAACGCGTGGTTCGGACAATGGAGCTTTGAGACCTGAGACCAAGAGCAAGGCGGCAGCCAAGACGAAGATCGTTATTAAAAATTTGCCATTCGAAACGACGAAAGCAGATATTCGTCGGCTTCTCAGTGCATTTGGTCAACTGCGGACAGTTCGTTTACCTAAAAAGTTTGACAACTCGGCTCGAGGTTTCGCATTTGCGGAATTCGTCTCTGCTAAGGAAGCTGAGAACGCAATGGAGTCATTGGCTGGTGTGCATTTACTTGGTCGTCGACTTGTGCTGCAGTATGCATCTCAGGATCCTACCTCAGCAGAAGAGGAGATTGAGAGAATGCGAGGGAAGGTTCGAAAGCAGGTGGCTGGTGAGACTCTAGCGTCCTACAGACTTTCTGGAAAGCTCAAGTTTAATATTGACGGCAATGATGAGGACAGTATGGATTTGTAATTGTTGCAACTGGTTTCTATTGACGTATGCATGCTAGTGGCGTTATTTGTGTACATTAGTTAGTACAGGTTTTGTAAAAGCTTCCCAGTCTGAAGTATGGCTGGTAATGGTACTGAGCACTGTTGGGCTTTCAAGGCATAATTTGGAAGTAATTGTCCTCACGATACAAGAGTAGTAGCTCCTTCCAGTCAAAGATTAGACTTTTAAGCTTCGTGGTTGGGTTCTACAGTGGTTACCCCTGAATATGGATATTTTTTCTGAAACGTTGACTCCACTATCTCCCTATAATAACTTTGGATGAGTCTTCGAGGATTAATATGATGCAGGTGAGTCGGATCAAACTGTTCGATATCACGCCGACAATGCCTGGCACCTGAGCCAGTGAAGGGTCGATTACTGCGATGCAGATCCATGATTGCTATGCCAAACCGTCGAGATTATGATGTCGTCCATCCATCGACCAACGGTTGAAATGCAGATAATTGATATATATTCTTATGATCAGGCAGCAAATTGCTGTGTCCATGTTGCTAATCTAATCCTTCTAGTCCAACGATACGTCGACCGCTTCGACAGCCGCATCTAACTCATGGGATACACCAGTGCCTTCGGCGACCGTGTCTGACTCATGGGGTACACCTGCTGTGTCTAACTCATGGGACACACCTGCGCCTTCTGCACCAGATAAGTCATGGGGTGGAAAAATTGATGCTAGTAACCCAAATTCATGGGATGCGCGCCCTACGAAGGGGGCACCTCCTTCGGGGCCGGTGGCTCCGTCACAAGCACAACGTGACACTTCTCTTATCCCTGCGACGGATAAGCAATGGGATACTCCTGCCCCCGCTTTAACGAACGATTCATTGGACGCACCGACTGCGAAACCAGAATCATGGGATGCACCGACTACGAAACCTGAATCGTGGGACGCACCGACTGCGAAACCTGAATCGTGGGACGCACCGACTGCGAAATCTGAATCATGGGACGCACCGACTGCGGGACCCGATTCATGGAATGCACCGACTCAAGCATCTGATTCATGGAATGCATCAACTCCGGCACCCGCTTCGAACTCCACAGGTCAACCTGCAGAGCAGGGTGACAATAGCTGGGGTGTGGCAGCTGCATCAGCTTCGGATCCCCAGCGGCCAAATGGGGCTTTTTCGCGGAAGCCGCCTGGAATAGACCAACGCAATTCGCGCTCATCTCGTTGGGGGTCATCGGCCAACCGTGGATATTCGGATGGTACTACAGAGTCTGCCACTTCCAAGTCCGGCGCGGGTCTCGGTGCTAGTAGATGGGCACCCTCAAATAGACCACAGCGACGGCGATTTGAAGGGCAACGACGAGATAATGACAATGAGAGGGGTCTCTTTCGCAGTGGAAGTGTCAATACGAGTGGAGTACAGAGCTCGTGGTCCTCTCCAAATGAGAGTGGCAGCAATGATAGAGACATGCGTGGACCTGCTGCAACAGGTAGTAATAGTTGGGATTTGAATACAACTACTGGAACTGCTCCTACCGCCGATTGGAACACTGCGCCCGTTGTAGATGCAGCTGCTGGAACTGCTCATGCCACTGACTGGAACGCTGCACCAGCTGTAGGCAACTGGGTTAGTGATCCTACGTCAGTGCCTGGAAGCAACGTTAAGGCACCTGACACGCAGCAAGATCTCGAACGGGTGACACCACAGTCTGCTGAACAACCAAAAGCAGCAAATGATAATTGGGAAGCTCCTGCCCAGACTGTCAATAGCTGGGGCGCACCAGCATTAGCTGTCGATCGTAGTCAGGATGTGGTATCGGCAGAAGTC
The DNA here is from genome assembly GCA_003705905.2 of Lipomyces sp. NRRL Y-11553. NCBI lineage: Eukaryota > Fungi > Ascomycota > Lipomycetes > Lipomycetales > Lipomycetaceae > Lipomyces > Lipomyces sp. NRRL Y-11553. The sequence continues at coordinate 18,990 of PPJW02000048.1, read as the reverse complement.
AAGGAGGATGGCCCCACGCCTTTACCTCCTCTACGTGCACAACCAGAGTCTAATGTCGTTCCTTCACCCGCGCCGTCATGGGCAGCAGCACCAGTATTTGTTCCGAAGTCGTTTTCCGCGACCGAGCAGTCACCTAGTCCGGATGTCAAGCCGACGCCATCAACTGGATCATCTGGATGGGATGCGCCTGTGCAAGTACCAGATAACAACTGGGGCACAACAACGGCGGGTAATGGGGATGGTAATTTCGCATCCGTTTCGCCTGCACCCAATTCGAATTCGGAAACTATGAAGGCGATGGAGCCTGAATTGAACGATCCAAAACCCTCTCAGTCGAAATTGACACTTCAATCTACGGCGGCAACTGGAGGATCAGATCAATCTGCACAACCGGCTGAGTCTCCATCTTGGGATACGGCAGCTGTTGTCGCTGTTGACAACAGTTGGGACACGCCGAATGTTGGCAGTTGGGATACACCAACTCCCGTAACAAGCGCTCAAGATTCAGGGTGGGATGCCCGGAAACCTGCAGAGCCACCACTTCCGCCTAGCGACTCGTATGGTCAGGCACGTACTCCGGGAAATGCTCGTAATGGCTGGGGCGCACCTAGAGAACCTTCGTCCGATGTTGGAGGAGGTCTTGGCGGTAGCAAGTATAGTAATGGGGGAGGATCATACAGTAATGGTAGCCGTGGTGGTCGTTTTGGAGGCACTTATGAAAGACGTGGTGGTTATCAGAATGACCGTGCAGAAGACGGATCAGACTACGGCAACCGTGGAAGTTTTAGGCAGGGACCTGGAAATCACCAAGAAAATGAGCGATATGGAAATCGATACGGAAACCATGGTGGCGATTCCGGATATGCGCCAAGCGAAGTTGCTAATGGTGGTGACAACGCTGGTAGTCTTTCGAGCGTGGAGGGCTCCAACAATGCGAGCCAGTCGTGGGACGCTGCTCCTTCTGTAGAGACTCTACAGCAACGGTCTTGGGGTGCATCGGTGACTGACGCCGCGGATTCATGGGACACGGCGCCTGTTGGCGCAACCGAGAGTTGGGGTGCTTCAGCAGGTGCTGGAAAAAGGTAATTCCACGACCACCATTACACGAATTGCCAGAGGAGAAGATTATCTGCATGCACTCTACCGGCATCTCCACGCAGTAAATGTAACTTTAACTTCGAAGGGATGGAATGGCACGAAGGCATGTTGAAGGCAGCTAATTCCGCACGTGGTGGCTCCGTTGATATTCTCAAACTCTTGATGTTTCTTTAATTTGCGATTCTTGTTGGAATGTTCAAATGTGCATAAATTAGCAAAAGTTTTATTGTGAATACATTGTGGTTTATTTGTTACAAGCCGCTAATTCTAGGGACTATTTTAAGGTCGCCGTCTCCCTCTGTTTTTAGGACCCCACTTGTCATAATCTCTCGCTCGGTCTCTATCGCTGGGACGCCGATCTTGAGAACGCGAATAGCCGTTATATGAAGATGGCGGAGGTCTGCCTGCCAATTTTCCTTGTAGTTCCATATACATCGCTCTCATTTGGGCGTATCCGAGATGCATCTATTGTCTGTTAGCAGTTAACTCGTTGTGTATTAAGGAGCTCCAACACTCACCTTGCCCGCGAAATGATCCGCGAGCCGACGATCATTATCGAGTCGCGACAAATAAGCACCACACACGTCGCAAACCTGCAATTTTTGGTGACCTGACGGACCAATATTGTCGTTAAGGTTTCGAAGTTCCCTCTCTTTGGATTCACGCTCATGGCGCTTGATCTTGATATGATGAAATTCCTCAAGCGCTCGGCTTATCATTCCATAATTTCCGAGCTCAGATATCTCCACAACTGATGCGTCAATTCCCTCGTTTAGTTCATCAATTGCTTTAAGCTATCGGTGTGACTGTTAGCATGTCTGCAATTTCCAATTCAAATCCTGTCAAACCGTCTCACCAAAGCCGTCGTCTGGGCAACTTCATCCGGCGTCCGTTCTAGCCTTCGCTGTGCAGCATCAATCCTTCTATTACAATCCAGGACATATTTCTCCAAGTCCTTCATATAATCGTAATCAAAACTGCTGAAGTCCCGACCATTTTCACGTTCACGAACGTATTCAGCCTTGAGGCCCTCCGAGTGAACCTTGGGACACGGTCCCATATCTTGTTTCGTATTTGTAAAGAGATCATGAGGACAAGTGCCAACTATATAGCTTTTGCAGACTTTTGGGTCCGTGAGGGCGATTTCTTGTCGTTTGGAGGCACGGCCCTCAAGGGCGTCTGCGCCCATGAGTTGCTACACACATCGTTAGACCTCATATGTACCCAAATATATATACGTAAAACACTCGTACATACCTCCAGTAGTTTTCTCTGTTCGGCTGCCATTTATACCATTTATAGAGGATATTTTTTTGGCACTCAGAGTCAGGGGAAGTGTAATATTATTTGGTGCCGTTTTAAGTTATTATCGTGTGAGCAAAGGCGCCGTCGGAGCCACTGCTTCGTGGTAAACGTGATGACAGAGCCGTAAGGAGCGGATGTATGATTCCTAATGACTGCACAAGTCATATCGTTAAATCGAGCTATACTACAACGTTTCTACATATACAGTATGCAAAAAACTGATAAAAATAAAAAATAGCCATGCACACCAGTCAACAAACCGATATGTACGGCCGCTAAACAACCACCCATCACAATAAAATCAGAGCACATTTGAATAACCCAAAACGAAATGCTAGCTGTACATTACTTTATGCCATTCTATCCTTGCTTACCACCTTATCCAGAGAATATGAGAAAAAAAACAAAAGAAATCAAGATGTCCCTCAGAGTTCGTCACATCGTAGCCGATTTGTATACCTTCGACAAGTCTCGTTCGTAGAATAAAACATAAGCATCTTTTGAGACCACTCGTTCTATAGGACACATTGCTACCCTACTGTCATCAAATATGAGCCAGCCCTTATTGTTTTTGTGGACATAAGCAGTATAGTGTCCCCCTCTAACGGATCCATAATGATTCACAACTCCATACAAATTGTATTGGAAAGGAGGTTGTTGGTCGGCCGCATGTGGGAACTTCTCTAACCAGACCTTGTCTTCTGAACGGTAATTCGGCCAATAACGCGTGAGGTCTAGGCCTTTCAAGGGGAAGTTCACGAAATTGTCTAACTTATTACTCCATGGTCCGCTAACCTTGAAACGTTTCAGGTGTATAATTAATATGACTGGTAGTCGTGAAATGCGAAGCGCCTTGGTAGCCTTTCGCTGCTGCTTGCATTGTGGGCAGTGCCTAAGCCAGCATCAGTACAGTAGTCGCGGCGAAGCGCGCTGAGACTAACAACACTTACCAAGCGTCATCGTGATCCAGAACTTCTTCAGCAACAAAGAGATCGAAGCATTGCTCTAAGGTCACAGACTTACCCGGGGCCAATGGAAGAGACAAGAAGGAGAATGGATTGTAGGTGGTAGAAGTGAATCTACATTCCATACATGTGAGCCGGCTTTGATACTGGCCTTGAAACATGTGAACGATAGCAGAGTTGTCCGATTTCAAATAACGTTCCCACTCCAGGAACGAGGCATATCGAACCGTATAGCGTTCCCGCATACGTTCTTCCTGTTCTGTCAGAGGCGGAAGCCTTGCCTTTCCACCGTTGGTGTTCAAATCCTCATGCAGTCCATCTAGAATAAATGTCAAATATTCTTGCGCATCATGCTGATCGTTTCCCGCGAATTCAGGTCGCAACCTGCCAGTGACTTCCTGCAAGACGTTTAACAACATGAACCGTAATAATATTTCAATATCACAAACACACCTTCATGGTAGTCGGTATCAGGAAGGTGCATTGATCATTATACAGAGCATGCACCAGGGTGCCAAACGTAGTCGTCAGTTCACCCTTCGTACCGAGCTTATTCTTCAGATTTATATGTTTCTTATAAGAACCAGTCAAAAAGAATCGCGCCAAGAGTCCAGTCCCTGCTAGGCACTGGATAACACTGTTCATGTAGCAAGTGTTTCCTAAGTTCTTCAAACCGGTCAATCCTGCACTGACTTCACCAAGGCCAGAATAATTGTTTCCAATAGAATGCTGCCGCTCGCTTCGGGTTACTGTAGGACTCTGCGGGAATTGTGCTGCGAGGTCGATAGTTTGAGTAGACACCCTTGGTGCCTGACCATTTGCGACCTGTGGGTGAAGAGATGGAAGAGCAGTGCCTGCAACAGGCATACTGTGAGCTGAGATTCTTCCGTTGTATGATAAGCGGTCCACCACCGGTGTCGGACGCTTGGGCATAAGGTCGCTCGGTGTCTGTGGTCCTCTCCGGAAGAAGTCGTTCATATCTCGATTATATACATCCGCCGTAACTGCGGATTTGAGGGGCACCGCAGCAGCATTTGCAGTTGTGCCGGCATTGTAAATACGATGACTTGGCGCAAACTCAGTTAGCGTTCGATTGCCGTTTATGGCTGGAGGTTTCCCTGGCGGAGATCGTTTCAGGCTCTGATCAGAAGACTCACGCAGTTGCTTTCGCGGAAGACTCGAGTAGTCCTGTTCATAGGTCATTGTTATCTTATCCTTCGTTACGTCGTAAACCTCCACTTGGGCCTGCTTATCCGGAACATTTGCCTGTGCAACCTTTATACCAGAGCGCGTACTAACCAAACTGTTTCGGCCACAATATCCTACCCAGGCATCAATTCCACCCACCAATAAACACGGTTGTCGTTTCAGACATCTGATAGTCTCGCGCTCGTATATAGTGTCTATCAAGTTGTTAAGGGGTGCCTGGCGACTGTCAGAAGCGCCGCCCAGGTCAGCATTCGTTCGGCTACTCTGGTCGTAATATATGATAAGTTCAAATTTGTGCCTTCTAATGAAAAGCTCTTGCTCTTTCGCCGGCGATAGAATTAATGCATCTTCTAAATCCCCACTTGTTTGACTAAAACGAAATGTCAGAATGCAATCGCAGCAGCCATTTTAGTAATTCAATACTTACTTTGCACGCAGAACGATTGGGTCAATATTCACAATATTGCTTGTATAAATATGGCCCTCATCAAATTGCTCACGCGGCCGTATATCCAACAACAAGATTTGATCGGGAACCTCGTGAATATAGGTCGCCAAATCCTCAGCTGTTACGGTTAATGCTCTTGGAAAGTTGTATGGCCTTTGAGAATTGCTCTGATTTGCAGGCGGGGGAGGCGGCGGGACACTTGGTGGCGGGGGTGGTGGATGGATTCGACTACCTGGAGCAGGCGACGTACCATTGCTATGAATAGGTGAACTTCGTAGCGATGAAATGCTCTTTGCCGGTGAGTTTCTCTGACTTATCGATGAGGAGCTCGGAACAGGTGGGAGTGCCGTTGGTACAGACGGTAGTGAACCGAGAAGTTGTACTGCATCTAAGCCATTGAATGGCGACTTATTTGAACTCTTCGGGTCATACTGTGATGCCGTGGGTCGTGCAGGCAACTCCCGAGGTCCTTGTAATGGCTTTCTCGTAACAGAATATGGAGATGGCGCTATGAGATGGTTCTTTGTTGCGGTATGATCGCTAGAAGATGTGGAACTCGAGTGCGACGATAGTGACGAGGTCGTATAAGGCGACTCCGAAGCGTGAACCGGATGGGTAAAATAATCAGTTGCATGCGATTCTCGCAACTTGCTTCCCCCTATTCGTAGTTTATTGAAACGTTCTTCCAGAGAAGCCGCTGCAGTGGACTTCGGCGGCGGCGGGGGAGGAAGAGGCGCTGGCTCTGATTGCGCCCACGCAGACACCGATGAGGTCGATGACGACCCTCCCAGATCGTCAATGGCCGACTCCCTAGGAGCACGGTCACTCATCGTATTTGCAATATCTTATAGATACTGTGGACAAGGTGTGGAATCGATAATTCAAATATTGGGGTTGGGTGTTAACTAAAAGGCTAAGGGTGAGGGCCGAACACATCCAATTACTTGTACGTTGATTGAGTTGAACCTTGTCCCTATATATCCTTGTACCAGCAGAGCACAATGATTAGGCAGATAATTTTATACACACTATTATGGAGGAAGTTATTCGACCGCTCGACCTAAGATCACTGCGACTGTGATGCTTATATAGAGTCTGTAAGGTACACTATTACCTTTTGACCGACAGTAAGTATTTACTAGGACTGCACTATGCATCTGGGGTCCTTATTTCAATTCAGGCACAAAGCATCCAGGTCGCCTCCAGCCTTTTCATTGCATAAAATGACTAAACGAAGCAGCAAGAATGAGTACCGACAGATAGTCGACGCGCTATAAATGTCAGGCTCTCTCTTGCATCTAAAAGGTCCCGTCAAACTCCAAGGATGATTACTTTCATTATCAGCCCATAAATGTAGTTACGGTTTGCGTATATTGATTGATCACATATGTGTTTGTCACGAGCCATTACACCCTCTTGAAACAATCCCGTTGATGTCAGTCACCACGTCACAACCTCGGTGTTAGGTCAGCACCTTTACATTGACGAACGCGACGAGAAGCAAGTGGAAAGCGTCGTCATCAGGCAATCAGTAAGTTAGGAATTACGAGTTTATCTGCAACACTGAACCCTTACCCAAAATTGTACGCGTGCCACCCATTTAGTGTATATCACGTGCTCCACTGCTTGGGGGGGTCTGGTAAGCTTCCGAACCATTGTTCACCAATTACTCACCGCCCACTAAGCCAAGTTCTTCTGATCCCGGCATCCAAAATCGCGGTTACCCGTTGCTGCGTTGGTCTGGGATATTTTGAGGTAATCTTATTTCGGTGTTGCCATCAACTTCGCTTCAATCGGAATTTGAAGAGACCATAGCACGATGTCGTGGTTCTCATCGGGCGGAGTGCTCGACGAGCAAATCGAGCGAGCAACGTCAGAGTCGTTGCCAAATGGCGAGATAGACCTCGCTCTGAATCTGGAGATATGTGATATGATTCGAAGTAAGAGTGTACCTGCGAAAGATGCTATGCGATCGCTGAAGAAGCGATTAAATCACAAGAACCCAAACGTTCAACTGCTTACATTACAGGTTTGATTGCTGATTTGACTATTACAAGCATCAAAAAATGTACTGATCATTTATCTACGCATATATAGCTTACGGACGCATGCGTGAAGAATGGTGGCTATCATTTTTTGATGGAAGTAGCATCGAGAGAGTTCGTAGATAATTTGGTGTCGATAATAAAGAATCCGGCCGGCGTGAACAACGATGTGAAGTCAATGATTCTTGAACTGATTCAGACCTGGGCATCAGTGTTTGAAGGCCAAATGCAGCTACAATATGTTGGAACGGTATATAAGGAGCTTAAAAGCCAGGGTATGACAAGAAGCTGACACCATAGTACCGGGCGAAACTAATGTCATATAGGATTTGAATTTCCAGAGGTGGTCACGAAAGTCTCAACAACGTTTATTGATTCATCAGCTGTATGTAGTCGGATGCTAGCGTTATTTAAAGCCGTATTAACTTAGCTGGTTAGCCCCCAGATTGGACAGATTCAGAAGTTTGCATGCGTTGTCGTACGCCATTTTCTTTTACGAATCGGAAACACCATTGCCGAAATTGCGGTAACGCTTACGATCAAAGCTGCTCGTCCAAGAGTATACCGCTTCCCCATCTCGGTATTACACAGCCTGTACGAGTTTGCGATTCATGTTATGCGCTGAAACACAAGCCCCCTCAAAAGCACCATCGTCACAAATCAGAGGACAAGAAGAAACCAGGAACTGCACTTTCCCACGACGAGGATGATGACTTAAAGCGTGCACTAAGAATGAGCCTTGAGGATTCGAAGCAACCGCCGTCAGGATCCAATGTTTACTCGCCTCCTGTCCAATCGAAACCAGAGCTGAAGTCTTTGACCTCTGAGTATGAAGATCCAGATATTAAGGCGGCCATAGAAGCCAGCTTGCGGGATATGGAGGAACAGAAGAAAGCTAAAGAGTCGGGGCCAGCTCCTGCAGAAGAGCCTCGACCTGGAGCTCCTGTAGTTACTGGAGCTGCACCTGCAAAAACTGCGCCTGCCCCGGTAAAGTTATTTTTATTAACTCAGTATGATGCACGTTCTAACCGTAGCTTAGAATCAGCTGTCTGCCAAGGACATTGAAAATATTAACTTGTTTTCAATTCTTGTTGATCATCTACCAGCAGACAATCCCAGCGCTATTCTACAGGATCCAAAACTTCAAGAGCTATACGATAATGTGACAAGTCTGAGGCCCAAATTCTCCAGAAATGTCGTCGAATCAATTGGAAAATATGGTAGGCAATGCTAGAGAATTAGATTGTGATGTCGTTTTAACATCGATTTAGATGCTCTGTTGGATATGTACCAGAAGTTGTCGACGGCAATGCGGTACTATGACCAAATGCTGGAAGCACGACTAGGCTACGCTACTTACGGACGTCACTACTGATGATGTCTGTTACAACGGCCACTCCGGGTGATAATGATACAGAGTTGATTGGGGTTCAGTTGCTATTGTCATCGGTGTCTCTTCTGTGTATTGCTTTAGCGTTTATACTTGCTTAGGTGCAGGTAATTGCGTGGCGGATGGAATAAAATGGCCTTTCACAAACAAATTCCCTGCATTATATTTTTGTAACCCCCAAATTGCTAATTGGGCAGATTTTGTCGCCAAGGTGCATGCTAAAATTTAAAGAGGGCAGCTAACTTAAGTTCACGCCAAATGTTTAATGTTCAACTCTCTTTCATGAAGCAGAACTTTCTCGAAGTAAATAATAAGTCAGAAAGCATGAACCCTAGTGCATTCTGCCCTAAGCTGCCAAATGCCCATTTAAAGGGGAATCCTCGGCCCTCAAAAGTTAACCACCACCCAAGTTGGTCCAGATCTATATTATTTGATCGGGGTGTGGGTTTAGTTTAGATTCGACTACTGCTGCTTTCAATTGAAAGTCCGTACCGACATTTACTATTCTGGTAAGTTTTACCATTCGTTTCAATGGAGACAAGTTTGGTCAAGTCAGAAAATCCTTATAAGTACGAAATGACGATATAAGTTTGCTGTGCACCAGTCTGAAGAGATTTGTACTCTTTCTTGTGTGGACTTCCTAAATCTATACCCAAATTTCTGATCTACTACAAGGACTTTTATTAATTGGCTTTGGCCGCTTGTCCTTATGAAAATGTTTGAAGCCGAATTGTGTTAACTTTATAGCAGTTGCAGGTAATCACAGACGATATTCGCCATGGTCTTGCACAATCCAAACAATTGGTATTTATTATTTCCTTAGTGTTGTTTTTGCAGTGCGAAATTATTTGTTTTGTATCGGAGCATTCTGTACAACCGAAGGAGCTTGAAAGGTTTCACAACACCAGCAAAACCACACATTAGCATAGTCGCAATTTGATTCGATTTTTTTTCGTTACCTCGTTCGGTGAATTGTTTTCTTTTTGAAGCAAGATTTTAATATCTTTTTTCTTTCTTCCAGGCATTGGGTAGATAAGAATTGCGTAGATTGGTCAAAGTCGTACTTTTCCGAGAAGCTGGAAGGCATCAACGCCACATCCGACGATGGCCAAACTTCGATCTCGATAACGAAACTCGCAAATCTGACTGGCGATGTCGACGTTAATCAGCGTAAGGGAAAGGTTATCAGTTTGTATGATGTTAAGATCGTGCTGGACTACGCCGGCACAGTGGGTACCACACCTGTCACTGGCACCATTACTATTCCAGAGGTGGCATATGACACTGATGAGGATGAGTATGTCTTTGATATCAGTATAAGTGGGGAGGCGAAGGAGAAGTTGCCGGCTAGGGAATTGATCCGCAAAAAGATGGTCCCGGAACTACGAAAGAAGCTGTCGGCATTTGGCCATGATTTGATTGAGAGTGAGTATTTTGTGAATTTGTTGTTGCGGAACAGGGTGTCTGATGGGGATATACAGCACATGGCAAGGATATACAGCACCCTGTTGCAGAAAACAGATCCCAATTTACATCGTCCAACCAGACTGCTGCTGGTACTCCAAAGTCAGCAGCAACGACCGCGACAGAGACTGCTAAGAAGCAGTCCTCGTCGGCTTATAATACGACTACTCTCCGACTAGATTTCACTTTTAATACCACCGCGGCGGAACTTTATACGACCTTCCTTGATCCCGGACGAGTGACCGCATGGACCCGCTCGCCGCCTGTCAAGTTCACTCCAAGTGAGGGCGGCGAGTACGCTTTGTTTGGTGGCAATGTCTCGGGCAAATTCGTCAGTTTGATTGAAAACAAGACAATTGAGATGTTGTGGCGATTGAAAGATTGGAAACCGGACCACTTTGCCGACTTGAAAATCGACTTTGACCAGGGCCAAGGCGAGACTAAGGCCATCGTGACATGGAAAGGTGTTCCTGTTGGACAAGAGGTACGCCGCCGTCGCTGCCGCCGAGTCGTATATAATAAACTAACAGTTTGCATAGGACGTCACGAGACAAAACTTTGAGGAATACTACGTCAGATCAATTAAACTTACATTCGGGTATGTCTCCCCATCATCGTCCTTTCTCTACGATTCTTCTAGACTAGGGATTTTCGTTTCGGTATGTGTTGTGGTTTTGTTGGGCATTATTCTAATGCGCGTTGTTTATTAGATTCGGCGCTGTATTGTAAATTGCCTTTGGAATGAATGTTCAAGATTGATAGTTCACAATTTGTACATGCGTCGACAGCATCACGGGGAACAAGTGCAGCTGGTTGGCTGGCGAGAATGACTGCTTTAGAATTTGGCGTACAGAATGGATTTTGTTATTTGTTGACTTACAAAAGTTGTTTTACTTGCGCAATGTTTTGAGATATTAGCTATAATCAAATAATTAGTTATGGTGTTTAGAATTGATCATGGGATCTTTTTTTTTATTTTTTCATTGGACATCTTACTTTGAACTGGTTAAATATAATTCATTAGTTAGTTATGCCAAAACATTTTTTAAAACAAATTTTTGATTGCGTCGTTGTGAGTGTGCGTGGCGTGATACTCGAAGTTGCATTGCTGAATTGTTGCAAGCTAACTTTTCGGGATAAGAAGGTCTGCTTGTATTATTACATCGATTGTCGCCGACTGTGGTTTTTTTTTAGTTAATGGTAAATAAATTTATATGCTACACCGTCGCTGATGGATCTCCAAAACGAAAAAGTGTTCGACGAAGTTAGACAAGTTTGAACAACACAACCGTAAATTACTTTTTCTTTCTTCCTGTATCGGAAAACATGCAACACACCAAGTACCATTGATTCCATGAATGGTCGAAGAAGAGAGATTATGGACTAATAAGCTGGCTACGCCAATGGTCAAATCCATTCTTGGCACGAAGGTAATGTTACTAGCAATACTTTCTAACCTAAGTAATGTAGAGACAGAAGAAAGCACATTATCGTTCGCGCGGAAATCATTAACAGCAAAAAAAATACAAAAAAAAAATAACGCCAGAATGAAAATAAAAAAATGAAAAAAAAAAATGAAGCAAAACGGCGACAATTATAATATAGTGCAGAGCTTTTTGCTCTTCTTCGGAACCGGTGGTTCTAGCGCCGCGACAATCGCCTTTTGTGTTACCATTAGCCATTTGTGTTGGGGACATAAAAGATGCAAGAACTTACTTCATCAAAAACGGACTTTAGGCCCTTCTGTGTGAGGGCTGAGCACTCTACATACTTGACAGCACCAAGCTCTTTTGCCAAGCGCTCGCCGGTTTCAGTGGCGATCGGATGGCTTTTTTGCCTGGCTAGGCGTTCAATAATGGTTGGGTCGTCGCGGAGGTCGATTTGAGTGCCAACAATAAGGCAAGGAACACCTAAATAGTTAAAACCTTTGCTTGGGACCAACAGACAAAGTAGGGGAAGGGAGTGGAGAGTGACGTACCCGGGCAATGGTGGTGGACTTCGGGCAACCATTTTTCTTTTACATTCTCAAATGATGCCGGGGACGTGACGCTAAAGCATACGAGAAAGACATCAGTCTGAGGATAACTGAGTGGTCGGAGTCGGTCGTAATCTTCCTGACCCGCGGTATCGAATAAGCCTAGAGTGTATGGTTCGTCGCCAATCCTATTCGAATTATGAGTTTTCTGGCTCTTTACCTGGTCCTAGATGTCGATATTTGGAAAGTAGAAACATACATGACGGTGACGGCATAGTTGTCAAATACCTGTAAGTTGCATTGTTAGCCATTGCGTCGAATGACGAACGGGTGCAGGTAACAAATAAGCCATACCGTTGGCACATAATCCGCAGGAAACTTGTTCGTCGTGTATGATATCAACAGACATGTCTATAAAGATTTTAGTTTTCTGTTAAAACTCGGGACGCTACATCATAAGCGAAGAGATCGCCATAATGAAGACGCGGCAATTTTTTGTGCGTATTCCTTGAGCTGTTTTCTTCTCTTTTTCTGGTAGCGGCCACAACTTTCAGACTGCTGGACAAAGGAACAGACAGACCCCATACCTTTCCGACAGCACCGTCGCCAACGACAACGCACTTTATTGTCTGCATCTGCGGCGAGATGAGACTCCGAGTAGAACGGTTTATCGAAAGCGAGAGAAGAGGAGACGGGGAAGGTTGCAAAAAACGGCACGTGTAGAGCGAGACTTGGGAAGGCGGAGAGATTTGTGTGAGGGAGTTTAAAAGTGAGTGCTTTGTGTTTTGAGGGTTTTTTATTGCGTTTGTTACGGGCGCCATGACCCGGCGAAATTAATCATCGCGCCCGGCCAAAGTCAATTTCGCAGCGAATATTCGGACAAATAATATTCGCACTTAAATATATTCGTAACAACCATATATAAATCTATCCTCAAAATGCCTGCAATTATTAATGGCATGAAGAAGGCAAACTTAGTAGATCCTAGCTGCGGCAGGCAAAATAACAAAATCTGCAACACATTGTTCTAAACGGTTTTACCGTGTTCCAAGCACTGGCAAATTAAGAAACACGGCAGCAGAAAAGTAGAAAGAAATCCAATTCATTTAAAATATAACAGTCTTCTCCTCCACGAACCCAATGCAATCATGTCCCACTCTGGCCCCAACAATTAATAACAGCATACAAAGTCACGCAAAAAAAAAAACAACAACTACTGAAATAATTCATCATCACCTGTGCAGCCTGTACTCTACAAAAAAGATTGTCATCACTCATTGTAATCCAAAACATCAAATCCCAGCATCTAACTAAACGCGTATCGTACACAACATAATGGTCGTAAAATCAATGAAGTAAATCTATGACTCGTCCTCTCGCCCCGATCCTACACAAAAGCAGCATTCGGCCAAAATAAATGACTTGAGCGAATCCCAAAAAGTGATATCATCGTCTCCAAATTCTCCATACAGCGTCCGATTTAGTCGCCGATACGCCGGCGGTGCCGTCGCTCCTGGCTCTGACAAGACGCTTCGCGCGTTACTTGAGCTTCTTGACGGCGCATAGTAAAATGGGTGTCGCTGGATTGCGCCATATCCCATATTCTGTGAGATCGGAGGGCGGAATCGGCCTGGTCGCATCCCGGCAGAGCTGCGTCCGCGCATCAACTTTGCGATCGCGGCTCGTGACTGAGCAGACATGCGTGAGTAGAGTAATTCCTCTGCTTCTGCCGCAGACGGAAAGGGAGGCACTCGCGGACTCGCATAGTCAATAAGCGTAGCCATATCCGTGTCAGCATATGGCTCATCTTCTGTTGACAGGCCGGGATTATAGAAAGGTCCTATCGATGTCACTGGTGCCTTGCTGGTAGCTGGTAAACATTCCTCTTCTGTTGGAATCAATATATCTCTAGAGTCATTCTCTAAAGCACTGCCAGCAATAGCAACTGGCTTCGAACCTAGTGGTAACGATGGACCACTCTGGGTGAGAACTTCCTGGCCATCAAAATCGTCATCAACAACCCCATAGGCGGAATTCACACCATTACCATCATCTTCCGTCCTCGACAGTGCTACGTGAGCCGCTATATGCTGGGCCAAAAATCCGGGCGACCCGAATCCTGGAGATCCAAACACTCCGACAGGCGCATTGGCCAAGTTGACGGTCGGCGGCCGAAAAAGCGAGCTATTCCGCGAATGAATCCGCGAGGCGGCAGTCCATCCCAAGTCATAAGTATATTCAGAATAATCTATGCCTCTAAAAATACTCCCACCCGGCGGACTTCCAAGCACCAAACTGTTGCGATCGCTGGCGTTGTCATGCGTTGCCTGACTAGCACGAGCATGCTCCGCCGACTGGGTTGTCCAACCGTCGACTTCCGGTGCAGCGTGTCCTACCACGGTGGTGGTTGTTGTCATTGGGCACAACTTCGCCGAGTCGTCTTTTTCTGACGCGTGCGGATCGATGTATTGTATGCTGTCGAGCGAATCTTCGTCGTGTATAACTTCGGCCTCGTAGACGGATTCGTCATCGACAGACGACAGCGACGACGTCGATATGACAGAGTTGCGCCGAAGCATGGACGCGTGGTGGTTCTGCTGCGACGACGACCACTGGGCATGGCTGCGCTGTTCCTGGCCAACAGCGTGGCCGGCGCTGCCGATGCTATGCTGATGATGATGATGATGATGATGAGACGACGCGATCGCCATGCCAGAAGCCGCAGGCGGCACGTGTGAGAAAGAGGCAGGCACTTCGGCCTACAGAGTAGACGAAGCCAACTGGGTTCTCTGGCGAAGACGAGCAACGCGGAAGTGTTGCGTCTGTCGTTGTCTTCGCGTTGGGGTTGTGGGCGAAGTTAAGGTATCGTGGGGGGGGGGGGGGGGGGGGGGGGGGGTTGTTAAACAAAACGCGTAGGAACAGGCGCGTGATACAACAGCGAGGGCAAGGGGACTTGAAGAATGTTAGGGCAAATAGGTTTCCCGCTAGAACTATTGCGGAATAAACGTAAACTTAATGTGGGTACTACACGAGTAACCAGGGTAGTTAATAGGGTAAGGGTTCAGCAAGTTTCTTTAAAGTTTTTACACCAAAATAAGAAAAATAATAGACATGCTGCCGATTGGTCACTGACCCCATGAAGCTATTCAGAACCGGGCTGCTACTCAGCGCCTGGTTATGCGGTTTGCTCATTTACTTCATGCTCTCCTCGGGTTTCCACTTGATTCTTTCGTGGATCACAGAGTAGTAGTGCGGAATAACGGTTTTTATATGCATTTTTCTGAAAGAGGCCGTTCTCAGATAGAAAATAGCATCGGAATATATCCTCGATTTTGATGTTCGTTGTCTCTCATCTGATCTCCCCTTTTCTCAACATATTACAGCACGAAACATCGTAGATTTGCTGAGAATACATTAGCGCATATCGGACGTAACTGATTTCAAGAATTACACGGCTTGATGTCCCGATCAATATTACCGTGTCGTCGAGTGCAGAGCTCCTCTTGTGCAACCCAAGAGTGTCAAAACGGGTCCTTTGAATAATTTCAACAATGACACTGAGACTAAGCAAAACTGCTAAGAACAATGCAGCTCAACTTAGCTTGCTAAAAAGGTTTATGTTGATTTGATTATGTCTCGTACTTTCGATATCAAAGAGACTTAGTACACATGGCTGTTCTCGTCAATCTAAAGAAATGCGCGCCTCATGTTCTCCAATGATATGAATCTAGAGAATGAGACCCTATAGCGAGGAGCGAAAGTGCCTTTCTTTTTTCTGCCGGCACCTTGAAAGATAGTCTTTAATTCGCTTGCAGGACAATCGACCATTCCTGCAAGGAACATATAATATAGAAACTCAAAGCTACATTACAGAACCTTAAAAATTGACAGAAAAAGTATTTGAACCCGGAAGCAACCATAGCATGTGAGAAATACTCATCCTCCACTTACAGAGTATGGGTGGTTTCTCCACTTCTAGCCTAGTGTAGTCTGAGTTTTTGGTCTTCACCATCGACTCCACTCCAGAGGAGGCAAGTGGCGAGCGGGGGAGTTGGAGTTATTCTTCTTGTCACCTTGTTTGAGGTGTATTCTCATGTATATATAGTCCTGAATGTCTATTGAGGCAGATAGACTAGATTCTCGGCTCCCCTTCCGTCTTCCATTCTCCCACGTCCATCCAGTCCATATATACATATATTCCCCACAATAGCTATCATTCCAAACAGAAAATCCGAGCTGCGGACAGCAAAAAAAACATTCCGTAGCCATTTCGTTGCAGCATCGTCTAGAAATTGACGAAGACTTTCTTTTACAAGGCTTGCGCAGCAGCTTTTCCAGCAAGTCGACCGAATGTGAGACAACGAAGTGCACTGTTGCATGGTGGGTCTATAACAATTGTCAGTATCGTATGAGCTTTTGGGGGGCTGAGTAAAAACTTGTCGCAGCGGACGTTCGTAAGAACCAATTCTCTCATGGAACATAGACCAACATACTCTATTTGATTTGTCAGTGTGATATAAAGAGAAACGAAACTAGGAGTTTACTTCATTATAGTAGAATCCGCTGAGTTCGCCAGCGCAGTAAAGACCTGAATTACACATTTATGCAATTAATTACGTGCAAACAATATAAACACATCGTTTATATTCAGTAGGGTCAATTCTCACCTGGAATAGGGGTACCAGTTGTAGAAATCACTCGGGAATCAAGATCAACTTTCAAGCCACCAAATGTGAACACAACCTTCGCAGTCAATGGGTAACTTGAAGTTCGTTAGTAACAAATCCTCATTGAGCACTTCAGGAGATTTTGAGCACATCTTACCCGTAGAATGGTGCCACTCTGATCGGATTTGCCCAGTTAGTCTTGTTGGGCGTCAGACCGTTGGTCCTTTTACCGTCAAGAACTGTGGGGTTGAATTCTTTGTTATCAATCCTGCTACCAGTCAATGAAACGGATCTCTAAGATCTGCTATAGCGCCCGCTCACGAAGAATTGTACTCATCCAAAGTCTGCTTCAACTCCTTTGGATTGAGGCCAAGCTTTTCAGCAAGGTCTTCGATTGTGTCACCCTCTTCTGGTTCCAGATCAGTTGTACCGTAAACCCAGCCCGGTCTGAAGCGGTCCATGATTGGGGCGTCGGTGATGCTTCGGTTTCAGTGAGTTAAACGGACCTAAATAGATGTGGGACTCGCTGGCTTACAAGTACGCTTTCTGATTTTGATCTAATATTCCAAGATGAGTAACTGTGCCTTTGGACTCTCAACTGCTTCTGTTAACTCACCTCGCCATGTCTCGTAAGCGATGACTTCACAAGTCGCAAAAAGCCTACATTTGTTAGTCTAGAACCCGTATTTCTTATAAAAGATACGTACGATCGATTGCCTTCGTCGTAAAATCGCTTGGAGTGTCTAAGTAGATGATGACATGAGTCTTACATTATCCTGCCCAAGGTAATTTTCAACCTACTCGTTGACCACAATACCGAAGCTATGACCCCAGACAGTTGCCTCTGGCTTTGAAGAACGTGTATCCACAAGCTCGCACTGTCACGGTTTAGTGATGTTCGATCGTGGCGGAGAGGATACTCACATGAAGTCCATGGAAAGAGCCCGCAGTTGCAGCGCCGACTTGTAAACCCATCTTGAGACCATAACCGGTGTTATACTTGAGACCTGGGGCAACTAGTCCCAGCTGCTCGGACCTCGGCCCAACATATTGTGCCATCCTTCCAGAAGCTTAGTCCCGGGTCGTTCGAGAAGACTTTCATTACACTCACATTTCGCGATTCCCTTCAAACCCACCGCAAGAGAGCATAACTTGCTTGCCAAAAATTTCGGATAAGTATCCATTGTTTTTTCGAACCCTAACCCCATGGATAGTACCGTCGTCTAATGTGAGTAGTTGCTCCGCATTTGTCTCCCACATAATTTCCACATTAGGGAACGATGAAATATGCTCAAACAGTTTGAGAATAATGGCATAGCCGCCACCCTGTTTACAATGATTAAACGCTGAACAGGACACTGTGCGTTGAGTATACTTACGTCGCCCTTAGCAAAATTCTGGTCTAAATACGCTTTAAACTCTGTCTCGACCTAGTACGGAACCATGAAGGAAACTTACCAGTATCAAATCCAAGGTAAACGTTGTTCTCAGTCTGGTGCTGAACCTTGACGCCATCTGCCGTGAAATGTCAGACATATTCCCAGTTAAGCAAGCTATTATGAAGCTATTTACGGTCAAGCAGAAACTGAACTGTATGTGGAACTTCCGTTTCCAATTTTTCACAATATGCCTGGTCAGCGAGCCCGTTGCTATTACAGTCAGATGGTTCCATGCTATAAGGCGTAGGACCGCGAACCTAACGAGCTAGATATCAATGAGTCGTGGCGAAATCAAAAATCTTTCTCAAATTACTCACCTTCATTTCATTCTTGAAATTGCTGTCAAACTTGTTGTCTGCACAGGTGATTAGCATGGCCCTTACCACAATTGCATTTCTCCCACGACACACCTTTGTCCAGTCGAAAGAACGCCGGTGTCCATCTACAACGTCTTGTCAGCCCACGCACTTCTCAGCATTTCCAATACATAAAACGTCGCACCTGCTAGCCCCACATCGTTCCCCCTCTTTACCAGCCTCAACCAACGCTACTGTAGCACTCTTTCCCAAGCTTTTGGCATGTTCCAGGAAGTTGAGCGTGGTCATACACCCCTATACGGCACCGTCACCATGTAAATCACGCTGCCTTCACTCAGATTGCTCCCTGTCTCGCAAACTTACAGCAAAGCCAGAGCCGACCACAATAAGATCATATTTTGTGAGTGCTCCAGACGATCTGGTTATGACACTATCGTTACCTTCCATTATACAACGTTTGCCCAGTTAGTTTTCGTTGGTGCTTATTTCAATATAGGAAGTATGGTCTCTACAACGAATACGAAGATAAGACAAAAGGATTCTATATAACCAAAGGGAAAGAAACTGTGAGTGTCTCTTTTGTTCGCTAGTCCCTTTCCACCCAATGATGCAACTAGACCAGAGGAATGCAGTGAGGACTGGCCATGTATCTACATGTGATTGAGACT